>OLKM01001303.1:112500-115123 GCA_900291075.1 Melanogrammus aeglefinus | reverse complement strand
ACAGGAGGGGGAGGGAGAGAGAGAGAGAGAGAGAGAGAGAGAGAGAGAGAGAGAGAGAGAGAGAGAGAGAGAGAGAGAGAGAGAGAGAGAGAGAGAGAGACTGCAGAACACAAACACACGCCGTGGTGTTTAACACAACAGCGCCGGCGAGCCAATGAAAAGAGCTAAGTGTAAGTAAAAAGCGGGCGGCGGCAGGCGGGCCAAGTGTGAGAGCAAACACACAGGACTTTATCTTATCGCACGGCCCCGAGTGTGTGGGCGAGAGAGAGAGCCGTGTTTGCACAGGGCCAGAAAAAAAAATAACACAAATAACACTAATGTCCAAGTGTGTGTGAGAGATGGAGAACGATAGAGCATCTTGGAGAGGAAGGGGAAGGAGGAGAAAAAAAAAACATAAAAAACTGGGTGGGTGGGGAGGTCGGAAAAAAATAGCGAGATGGCGGAGAGAGAAGAGACGGCAAGGATCGTACGAAGAGTCGGAGACTCTCTTCCCCCCCCGTGGCGGGGAGGCGGCGGCGGAGGTGCAAGGGCGTCAGAACCTCCGCAGCGCATCACAAAAAGAAGAGAGAGAGAGAGAGAGAGAGAGAGAGAGAGAGAGAGAGAGAGAGAGAGGGAGAGGGGGGGAGAGGGGAGAGAGAGAGAGCAAGAGAGAGAGAGAGAGAGAGAGAAGAGAAGAGAGAGAGAGAGAGAGAGAGAGAAGAGAGAGAGAGAGAGAAGAGAGAGAGAGAGAGGAGAGAGGAGAGAGAGAGAGAAATGAAGAGAGAGCCGTGAGTGATGAGGAGGGGTTAAGAGAACTGAACCCATTTAAGTCACCCAAATAAGGGCTGGGGGGGGGGAGGCTGATGGATGATCCCGAGTTCCTGAGGGAGACAGCGCAGCCAGGGGAGAGACGGCCGGGGAGGGAGGGTGGGGGAGACGGCTGGGGAGGGAGCAGCACTCCGGTAATTCCCCCCATCCCCACCCACCCCCACCCACCCACCCACCCACCGATGTCCCTCCCGCTTTTAAATAAAAACAAGATTGGTTTTGATAAACCGCAGCATGAGGACACGTCTGCGCCCGTGTCTACGCAGCAATAAGTGCCCCTCGTTCCTGATGTTTTCACTGATAATTGTAAGAATAACATTCAAGGTTGACAACCGGAGGGGGAAAAAATAAACTGAATGTGAAGATGTTGTCATATCTCCGCGGTTGAAAATAGAATAAAAGTCTTCTTCTTTTCTTTAACAATTACTTCTCAGCGCCATTCTCCAATACAAAGATTGGGGGAAAAAGTTTGAACATTCACACAGCAGATTATAACGTTAATAACGCATGACATTGTATTTTCCCTGGGACGGGCAGTCGATGCTTTATCACCCTTAAACGTTAAGACAACGTTGCATCTCTGAACAGTGCAGTGTGCTCACGCTGCTCCCATGTAATAAAAAACGGTTATAGCGTGTTTAGATAGACCGAGAGCCGAGCATTCTTCCATTACCAACCGACCCGTTCCGAGAAATCCACTGACCTCCGCGAGGCCATCCTCCCAACACACACACACACACACACACACACACACACACACACACACACACACACACACACACACGGCCCGTCAATAAAGAAATAATATTTCCCTGGCTTCCCCTCTGAATTGTTACACGTAGTGCTGTTGTTTAACAGGCACCTTATTTCAGGTCAAACTTGCGGAGGTCCATGGGAGCCACAGAGTACCCCGGCTTAACAAGCACACTTAACCCCCCCAGGCCAGGTCCAGGCTAGGCCGGGTCCAGCCAGGCCAGACCAAAGAAAGGAGAGGTTTGTTCCACGGCTGCAGCAGCATGGCAGGGGAGGGGCGGTCAGACCAGAGGAGGAACGGAGGAACAGCGCGGTACCCTTACTGAAACGGCTGGCCGCTGTATCGACGGGATTACCATACTACACGCATTTTATTTTATTGTTGGGAAATTAAGAGACATTTGAGGCCTGGTTTTCTCCCGTCATCCTGTTCTAACGGTTTTCTTAATGGTTGTTTTTTATTTTTTTCTAAATGTATTCATTTATCTTCAGCAATTTTTTTTAGAACTTTAATTTAATGACGAAAGTTGACCTTGAGTGTCCCACTAAATAAAACGCAGTATCAATTATTAATACTAATAATAGCCAGGCTTCTGAAGACCAATGTACAGTAACTCTGGGTTGAAAATGTACCACCGCAGAGCAATGAAATAATGAATGAGAACGTTCTGGAGGCTAGTGTCAGGAGGCGAGCGGTTGACGTCGGCCTGCAGACAGCGCCCGCGGAGAGTCCCCGCGGCGCCGGGACCGCCAGCGCAGAGACGGGAACACTTAAACCTTCCACGGGGTCAGAGGCAGAAAGCGAAAGGCTCTCCCCAAAGACGGGCCCTCACACTGGCGTGAGGCAGCAGGGGCCCCGAGTGTTTTCACAAGCTCTCCGTCTGTAGTCCACAGCCCTGCTGCTTCTATGGGCTCCATGGGAACCGGGCTCGCGAATTAGCCAGGGTCAAGCAGAGCCTCCAAGAGTCACAAAAATACCCTGGAATATTTTTAAATACAAGGACAAAAAAAAAAAAAAAAGGATAAAAAAAATAAAGCCTTTAGACAAGTACAATTTTCTGTC
>OLKM01001303.1:0-107500 GCA_900291075.1 Melanogrammus aeglefinus | reverse complement strand
ACCTCACAGAATTACACATCGCATTTCTTCCCCTGGAGTGGTCCTTTTCCTGATGATGTTTGTGTGTAGTTGTGTGTGTTACAAGCCCGGCGCTCTAATCAACTAATGCTTGATTGTGGTGCCATTCGTCACGATGTCTCCTGCGGGTTTCCGACACGCGGCTCATTACTTCTGCAGGAGGAACTCAAGCGTCCGGGGGGGAAAGTGCAGCCTATGATTTGGGCGAAGGGACCTCCGTGAGGGACCGTGCGCATTTGTCCGCGTGCGTATTGGAAACAATAAATCACAGATTAATCTTTCATGACGACCGCTCCCGTCTGGCAGAACACCCGGCCCGCGCATCCAAGAATATCCCGCCGGGGGAGACTTGAGAGAGGGGGTGAGGGAGGTGGGGGTGAGGGGATAGGTATGCTCACCCTCTAATTTAAACGTTTGCAATAGTACCACAAAGAAGAAAAGAAGAAAAAAAAACACGCTTATTAGCCTGGGAAGAGCCGTAAGTACAGGTTTCCTGCCAAGCTGAGGAAAGTGAGGAGAATTATGTGCTGTTAAAGAAAATAGCAATAATTAAAACAGAAAAATATCGGGAAAAGAAGTCGCCTGTCCCGATTCTGTGGAAAGACCGGGTTAAAAGTTAGAGTTTAAGTGAGAGTGGAGAGAGAGGGAAGAAAGAGAGAAAGACGGAGAGAAAGGCATCAAGAAAATGCCCTAATAAATATCTCCTTCCTCTGGAAAAATGAAAGGGTGGAAAAACCTAAAAGAAAAGAGGAAAGAAAAAGAATGAGGGTTTGGAGAGAAGGAGAGAGGGGCGAAGAGATGGAGAGAGATGCAGAGGAGGTTAGAAGGACAGAGCGAAACAGCAGGGGGAGAGAGAAGGACAGAGATAGAGAGGAGCGGGAGAGAGAACGAGTGGAGAGGTAGAGAGGCGAAGAGAGACGCAAACGGGTGGGTGAGAAAGACGGTGGAGAGAGGAGGGAGACGGCGAAGGACGGAGAGACGGGTGGAGAGAGGGAGGGAGAGAGAGAGTCGGGGGAGAGAGAGTAAAGAGGGGGAGAGAGAAAGAGGAGGGGGAGAGGTCAGTGAGGATGGAGAGAGGAAGAGGAGAGGGAAAGAGAGATGAGGAGAGAGAGAGAGAGAGAGAGAGAGTGAGGAGCAGGAGAGAGACCAGAGGAGAGAGAGAGTGAGGGGAAGCGGCCAGTGCAGGGTTCTGCCGCTCGGTGCGGTGAGGGCCCTGCTGGAGGCGGGGAGGGCCCAGGCGCAGCAGTGCGTGGACTATGGCCTCTGCTTGGGCCCTCGAGGGGGCCCGCTCCTCTTCAGGGCCCCAGAGGGGAGGTACCGCAGGGGCGCTTCACAGTGGCTACCTCCAGACTATACAGTGTCAGGATGAAGCCACACGGAGGGTGCGCAGAAAATAGCCTCCGCCTCTCCGCTCGCTCTCCCTCCTGAAGGTATAAAATTACACCCGGTGCCACGGTGGGTCACGGGGTCAATCTCAAAGGCTTGTTCCTTCTCTTTCCCTCTTTGTCACGCAGACACACACACACAGGCCGAGTTGGGGCACCTTGGTCAAGGACACTCGAGGAGTGAACCAGCACGTTGCAAGGCGACTTTCTCGGCCTCTCGGCGCACCATCGGAGGGATAAATCAAAATGTTATCGCGATGGACAAAAGGAAAACCATTTAATCCGTTAGGGGCAGTTCAAACACATGAAGTCAACGTGCACTTCTAGAGGCGGTCAGCCTACCCGTACCGTGACCTCTAGCGGACACATCTGGATGGGGTATTGTTCTGAACAGCGCAGGCACACACACACACACACCCCCGCAACCACACACACACACACACACACACACACAAACATAGAAGGCTGTTGTTTGCTGGTATGCCTTGCCTCTCCCCTTGCTGGAAAGAAATACATGTACATTAAGTTTGACAAGCCAGGCCTTCATGGTGCGAGGCAGCGCGGGGTGGGGGGGGGTTAAGGCTGGCTATAGGCTACAGTGGGCCCAGTCGCGGTGAGACTCGTATTGCCCCACAGAGACCCACACAACCTCTCTAATATGAGGCAGAGGGAGCCGGGGTCCTGCTAGATGAACCCCCTGGACCACCCGGCTAGCAGAGTCCCTCTTCTTCATCAGCTCATCAACACCCCATTCCCTACAAAATGGACCATTTAACAACCCCTCCCCTCGAACCTCCACCACTAACCCCAACCCCCTGGCTGCTGCTGTAGCAACAATGATTCAGAGGTGGGCTGATTGTAAAAAAATAAAGAAAATAACAATAACAGACGTTACACCTACACGTAGCAAAGATAAGCAAACACATCTTAGAAAACCCCAAAAATGTACAAGCTCTGCTTTTAAACAATATTCCTTAAGCTTTTTTTTTCCCCCCCTTCGTTAAAAGTAAAAGTCCGGTCTGTACAGTCGGCCGTTGTCGCTTCGACTCCACCACCGCAACATTTTTGCAGATCTCATAAGGCCCGGAGGCTGAAACTGAAACAAAGTCAAAACAGAATACCTTGGCCAACTCGCGAATCAGCATAACCTTTACTTTTTTAGCACTTCATTTGCCCTTCTGCTTAATGGTGTTTTATTAGTAATAGAAGAATGAAGGCACTTTACGAATTTCTGTAGCTTACACTTTTTGGCATCGTTGTAGAAGGGCCCATTTTTTTTAAACTTCATGAAAATCCCCCATTTTCTTACAGTATAGGAAGTCCAAAGGCGAGTGGTTTGCGCTAAATATAGCATTAGTCAATAAACATTTATTTTACAGATCTAAAAAGGGGGGAGATACAGAGCTTCACTTTATGTACGTGGGCTAAACATAAATAAATATCTGCCTTGTGTGTTTTATGAGGTTCAAAGGTCAGCGGATCCATGATATGAATATAAAAACACTGAAATGTAGTTACCCCCGGCCTCCACAAAACTAGTACCGTGACACGTGACATGCTGACGTTTGGACATAAGCTGTCAATTGGATGGGGGAAAAACCAGAGAGTATTATTTGCTCTGGAGTGAAGAAGGTTTTAGTGTGAGCCTCTGAGATCTGACAGACCTGTCCCATTCACACAGGAGGTGACAACTACTTTCACTATAAATTCAAGGGTCCTTTGTACCTTTGTACATTGTACCTGAGGAACCACATCTCTCAGTTCAGCAAAATGCATGAAATAGCATCATAAAATATGGCTAGATTATAAGATGTAGCTGTAAGGTTAGAGTAAGGTTGACTTAAACAACTGGCACTGGAAAAAACGAAACATAAACTCCAAAAAAATATATATTGAAATACAACGCTTGAGCGTCACTTTGGCTCCTCCAGTTAGTGCAATCATTTGCATGCACCGTCTCACCTGGAAGAGTTATTCTCTTGAGGAAGAAGTCCAGGCCGATGGTCTGTTTGTACTGCTTCCCAAACGCCTCCTGAGCAAACCTGGTGGCCAGTGACGTCTGAGCGAGAGACAGAAAAGAAGACAAAGGATGGAGACAGAGGAGAAAGAGAGAGAGACAAAAAACTTAAAGTCAAGATAAGGATCCACTGTTTTTTTTTGGTTTTTTAAAATTGTATTCACACACACACACACACACACACACACACACACACACACACACACACACACACACACACACACACACACACACACACACACACACACACACACACACACACACACACACACACACACACACACACACACACACAGTATAATTTCCCATTACGCAATTCCTAATCATTTTATTTTAGTGGAATTATTTCAGTAATTGGTAGATGACTTGTAACAAATAAAAACATTATTCCGAGAAATTTCTTTAGCCTCTTCATAAACCTCATCAAACCATTCTTCATAAAATCATTAAACGATTCCATATTCGGCTCTGAACCAGCCGATGTATTACGGATTTAAGAAAAGAACCGGCTTGGCTGAGAGGTGTCCCGATGTTCTACTGACCCGTCTAAAGAGCTCTGTCGGAGGACAACACACTGCAGCGCCGAATGAGAATAACATGCGCGAGGATTCGTCATGCCTCCAGACTGCAGACACGGTAATTGCGACGGATTACGACGACTCAATCACTGCCATGTCGCTGTTATGTTTTGGGAGCAGGAGGAGGAAGGAGGAGGAGGTCTTTTTTCCTTTTTTTTAGGGGCCCCTCACTGAGAGCCATGGGAATCCACTGTACAGACCTGACAGCGCAGGTATAATTCACCCTGACAGATGAGGATGACGAGGCCTGGGTGTCTTCTCCTGGCTATCTTTAGAGCAGCACGCTTCCATAAACAACCGCAGAGAGCGGCGGCGACGCGACTAGCACCGGGCCGTCACGAGGCGGGGAGTTTTACTGCTTCCAACGTGCGACTTGGCGCTCTCTTTTATCCAGAAGAAGATCTAGCAGCAGAACTTCTGGTTTCAGAGTCCACAGAGGGACCAATGCGGGCTGGTCGGCCAATGATCCGACTCACCAGTCATGAGAGGGCTCCGGAAGGGTCTGATTAAATGCAATAAACATTCAGTGTTTGTATGCCTGTATGTTACATAGTGTATAAGGTAAAACAACAAACACTGAAGCACAATAATACAATCTACTGTAGATGGTTGAATATAGACGGGCGGTTTTTTTTAAGCGTCAGGATCAGAAACACATTTCTTGTGCTGTTTTGACAACGTCGCTCAATTGTATGCAGACTTTCAACAAAAGAAGTAAACAAATGATGGAGACAAAAAGGACCACGCCCCAGACTCATTGCTGTGTCTGGGAATCCGGCCTTAGAAGCGCCGTACTAAAGGCCTCCACCTGATGCAGTTTGAAGTATGACAACACCGTGAGGATTTTAAACAACTCCGCGTGCAGGGTGAGCATCACAGGGATCGGGCCTGATTGAAAAATCGCTGGAGGTGAGTGACGCAACAAGGAGGTGGGGGGAGAGGGGGGGGGGGGTGAAATCTTCCATTTAAGTAGCCCTAACAATCACCGACAACACAGGGGTAACCAGCACGGACAGCAGAAATTCATTCCACATGCTCCCGCTGGCCTCGTCGGCCATTTGTCTTGGCATTCCAGTAGCTTGGCTCTCCTCGCCTCTCCCCAGCCCTCGGGTTTTCTCTCCCCAGCACATACAATTGGAACTCAGCATTGAATGTAAAAGCTGGCGTAATCCCCGACACTCCAGCGGAGGACAGCACAGGGTCACAAATGATACCAGTGCCGGGAAATGGGAGTGGGAGTGTGGGGGGAGGAGGTGGGGAGGTGCGACGCCAGAGAAAAAAAGCATACACTGAGGTGGAGCGTTCTCACAGTGTGTTCAAACATTTATAGTTTGATTCTCTGCCATTAGCGACAGGTTAGGACATCACCATTGTTCCCCTGAAGTTCAAGGTGGACTGGAGTACGGCGAACAGCTTGGTTCAAAGAACTAGCCGCCATAGTTTTCTCTTGTTGTGAGGGAACAGCGACTTTTCAGAAACAAAACAGTCGCTGTCGTTAAACCCATGTTTGAAAAATAGATCTTTATGCAGGCTTAGGCCCGACGCCTCAAGAGCCTTGCCATACTGTGGACCACCGATTAAAAAAACACCCCGCTAAGGTGGACAAGCCTTCACACATCCGTCTAGATTTCTGAATGGGCAACTACCCACGAGCAAAAATACCAGCAGAGACCGAGTCCAAGAAAAACTGATCCGATTGCAATTTGCTGAGCAAATTGACATTAATAGGGGGGGAATAGCATTCAAGATGTCAGTCACTGGTGGTAGCTCAAAATGGGGGTCAGAGCTCCCGTTTTTCTGCCCAGAACAGACAAGCAGGTAAGTCATTGAGACAGTGACGAGCTGACACCTGGCAGCCTAGCGTTGAGGAGGGTTATTAATGTAGCGGATCAACTGGGAACTGAGTGGTGTGTGTTCTGGACACCCAGCATCCCCCCCCCTACCCTAAAGAAAATCTCAACTTTCCAGAATGAGAACATTCATTTTTTACTCATTGCGCCTTGCCATCACTGATGCCTTGCTTTCCTTTCTCCCTGATGAAGGAGAGATTAGCTTGGAGAAGAGATGTTGAAAAAAAAAAAAAGTATACCCAGATACATACAATAATAAAAAAGGTAATAGCATCCTTCCTCCCATCATTGTTGTGTTGCTCATTACACTCATTTTCATTAATAAGAACATCAAGTACGTGTGTAGACAGGGCCGTGTGGGGCTTAAGGTAAATCTAGCATCTGCCCATTCTGCGATTCTTGTCTGTTGTCTGAGACGCCGCTCTTGACCCAATAACAACATAAGATTTCAAAAGATGTCCAATGTGTTGCAGAAAATCTCAAACGTGAACTTTTATAAAGACGAGTGCCTGATTTGCAGTGGAGATAGGCCTCTGACCGTACACCTGTTTGTGTTTGTGTCCACCTCGGCAGAGAGGTTGCCCCCTTAAAGATATCTCTGCATGTGTCGAGGTATGAACACACATCATGAAGAGAGGGAGAGAGCTTATGTATAGAGAGAATATTTGGAGCGTAGGCTCCTTTTTCAAATATCCCACTCTACGAGGAGAGGTCTTGTCATGTAGCCCAACTCATTTCCCACTTGTGATTCCTACTCTCACTATAGAAGACGCCATGCGTTGTTTTCCGAATGGGGTCGGGCCAGTGAATGTTTTCTCACATGTTGCCCTGGTCCTAAAACAGAGAGTCCGGGGCTAGCTTTAGGAGAAAAGAGGTTCCCTAGTAATAGAGACAAGCTACACAAGCCGCTCAAAGCTAACTCTGGCTGTAAATCATTAGGATAATAATATACACAATAAGTTATTTAGAGAATTTATTCAAACTTTTAAAACCTACTACCAACTGTAAAGAACAGAATAATTTTAATTATTTCAATTATTTTTTTTTTAGGAAGACCTGCTTAATAAATGTACTCTAATTTGCTTCTGTAAAAGTTTGATTCTACATTTCGTAATGTTATGAATGAATACTTTATTCCAAACTCAAAGTTCCATATAAAATACAATAGAAATACACGGTCAACATAGATTAAAATACATGCAAGCATAGATTCCACAACCCAGAGGAGTACCTTGCATCACTCTGTTTAGTGTCAGTGAGTGGAATTATTAATTGTATTTGTTTTGTAACTAGAAGTCGACACATAAATGTGTACACAAAATTCCTCTACACAGCATGGAAGGTGGGGACATTACTAGTCACAAACAAAGAGCTTGCACTTGTCCATCTTGGAAGCTTAAGGACAATCCTAAAGGCATCATTAGACGCTACCTGTAACTTCTTCAGTTTTGCTGTGCTATATTTACACCAGAGGTGAGCTGTGTAAAATGGAGTACAGTAGACTCTGAAGAGACTTACCTTAACATAATCAGTGCACATATGGAATATGCGGGCCAACAAATTGGCCTGTGCATAAAGTTATGTTATTTATGGCGCCATTGTTATCAATTATGAGGTTGTCAATATGTTAAGGTGCCAGATGGTGACCATTTGGCTAACATTTGTCATCTGGTTGGTGGATAAAGTACAAACAGCAGTGAACTGAAAAGGACATGCACAAATAATTATGAATGATCAATAAATCTACTGTTCTCTATTCAGCATAATGCAATTTGTAGGCATTCAAGTTTACATTTAATGTTTGTTTAAATGTGTGATATAATGCCATAACACAATTATATTGACACTGCTGTAATACCAACACATAATCAGCATTATACCCTCAATGATTCAAAAGATATGTATAGGTATTGTTTTCCAAGCCACAAGGTAGCTGTAATTCCCTTCACAAAAAACCTGGGGCCAAATGTTAAAAAAAAATATC
Source organism: Melanogrammus aeglefinus (assembly GCA_900291075.1). Classification (NCBI taxonomy): domain Eukaryota; kingdom Metazoa; phylum Chordata; class Actinopteri; order Gadiformes; family Gadidae; genus Melanogrammus; species Melanogrammus aeglefinus. The sequence continues at coordinate 99,668 of OLKM01001303.1, read as the reverse complement.
CCGGCTACGATCTCTGATCACCAAAATATAGCCTTTTTATGTTGCTGCATTCACATTCTCAAGATGTCGAATGCACTTGCTGCAAAAACATACAGGCCTTAGGGGCTACTGTATGGATGGAACGACATGCACGAACAACAACATTGCCCATTTATGATCACGCATGTAAGCACGTCCGAGGCAATTCCTTATCAAGGAGGACACATCTATGTTGGCATTGCTGGCATGGCATCCCCGTTCTTGCCACCATAGTAGCTGTGCATACGCTCCTGTTGACAAGACTCAGCTGGCGAGGGGTAGCGTTAGCAGGGTAGCCATGGCGACCGAGACCTCACCACAACACGCTATGCATGCAGTGTGTACACGATGAGAACCACAACAACAGTGGGACTCAATCACACTGACACTTTTCGTCAGCAATACTCGCACCAGGGAGCTTAATGTAGTTTATCCCTTCGGTACAATGACCATGCACGCCGGTGCCCTTACCTTGCCTGATGCACCGTCTCCGATCACTACAAACTTCAGTTGTCGATCTTGACTTTCTTCCTCGGAGTCCGACATGTCGAAAACGATAATTTGCGATAGTACACTGTTTGTGTTGACAAATAAAACAAATTAATTCAAACCAAGAAGTCACTGGTAGTTGATTTTATCTAGTTGACCAAGTGTATTAAATATTCGCTTTGGAGCAGACTGGCCGCCATTTTGAATGTGATGGCTCCAACCACTATGCGTCGTAGGAAAGGATTCCTATATTACTATTTATATTTCCTATGAGTGCTGTTCCGAAGTGTTACTCAGAAAAACAGATATTTAAATTCAGTGGGTCATTTTTTGTTTGCATTTTCATTCGCCCATTTGTGTTTGAAAAGCATATTTCAGCTGTCGGCAAATAAGGGCTCTGTGGACGCGTCCTGGGTATGACGCGTTCTCGTCGCCATGGTAGCAGGGTCAAAGTTGAAGTAAAGGAGGGAGGCGAGAGATACCCGAATGACAGAGCTGCCTTAGCCTTTATATTTCTTCATCCAGTAAATTATTTAATCCATATATATTTTTAAAAAACAGATGCTTAATATATTTATTGCATCGCTATGACAATATAGGCATGTGTATAACATAAAATATAGCCTACTCACACATTCCTGAAATACATGACCGTGAACACACAGATGCACGCGCGCACACACGTAGTCTTACACACACACACACACACACACACACACACACACACACACACACACACACACACACACACACACACACGCAGACACACACACACGCGCGCACACACACACCACACAGACCCACACACACACACACACGCGCGCCGCGCGCGCACACACACACACACACACACACACACACACACACACACACACACACACACACACACACATACACGCACACACACACGCACACACCACACACAACGGTAAAAGCAGAAAAAGCATTTGAGGGAGTCCATTGTTGACTAATCACTCGGGGTTGGTCAGTTTTACCTAATTATAACCTTTGACCTACAGCCAAATTGAACACATCTCAAAAGTTAAATGGTTTGAAATCAATTAATTTCATATCTGGTTGATACATTTATTTATTCAGAGGCATACATACGGATATTTCTGGATGTAGGTCTTTGTGTTTTTATTTTATTATGCATTGAGGCAGCACATGGGCCTACAAATGGAGCGCTCAGTTAAATGGCTATTGATAATAATTTAGGCTTTAGAAGATTGAACTATAGTTCAATATGGCCTTACGCATGATAAAAACTGTTCCGAAAAGAGTTATGAATATATATAAAGCCTTTTTTTCCAATAGCAAAAATTGCAAAAATTTAAAAAAATTATTCCATCCAAGAATACTGTATGGCTAACATTTGAATCAAATATACATAGCATATATATATATATATATATATATATATATATATATATATATATATATATATATATATATATATATATATATATATATATATATATATATATATATATATATATATATATATATATATATATATATATGATATATATACAAGTTTTTTTTTAGATACAAGTTTTTTGTTGTTACGTTATTGGTACTACAATAATAATAATATAAATATTGGGCCTTAATCGTTAATAAAAAGGTATAGGCCTATTTTGAAGCGATTTTCATGGCACATGAAATGCACTTTACGTTTAAAAAGCTATTCTGGAGGGGGGAACATCGCACTGCTTGAACGTTCTGCATTAATCAGACCACGCTACAAAGTATTATGGTAAATAATAAATCACTTAAAAACCAGGTAAACATTTTATCCCATAGGCATTTATTTATATAAGCTACGCTTTCATTTTGAAAACGAAAAACGTTTTAGGATGACAGAAGAAAGCAAAAATTGCAAAAGAAATATGCATCCATCCACGATCTTGTCTTTCAAACACCTTTTATTGAAATGGACACAAACACCCGATGGGGGAGAAGAATTCGCACCTGGGCCACTCTGAGGTGAGGATGAATGTCCGGTTTCGATTTTCCAGAACGCACATGAGGGTGTGATGGACAGCTTCTCAACTGTAGGCCTACATAATGTTTGAAAATAATGGTGTGACTAACTTGCTGTAAACTTTCTATGGACCACGTAGGCATTTTGACCATGACAACCTCAAATCTTTGTTATAGGCTACTCGACTCTTTGATTAGCAGCATCGCCTATGTAAGTAGAATGTGATAAATTATTTATTTCATATTTTAAAGGTTGTAACTTTCTATTCAACATCTTTAACGGACCATGAAAAAAGTGATGTGTTAAATACGATCCAATGTGGGAAATTCGGGAATAACAAACACAAAAATCTAAGCAAAGGCTGAGCTATCGATTGATTAATCAAAAACGAAATCTCGAGCCAAGCATGAGACTATATGGATTTTATTTTCACTTCGTAGGCCTAGGACATACATCGTATAACTCACAGCCTTCCTCCCTTTAAATGAAAACTCAGAATAACTCAACCTTTACTCTGACGCTGGGAGTCTATCCCTGTGGGATTGATTTAAAAAAGATTTTGGTTTCAGAAATATTGTTGTAATAAATATATATATACATATTGCATGGGTTATTGTAGGCCTACCCTATGTGGTGTTAGTTTAGGAAGAATCAAGCCGTAAAACATTTTTTAATCTACATTCGTACTTATTTATACGAAAAAGTTGGCAAGAAAAGGCTCTCTAATACAAATTCTTACTGGCCTGATCATCATGGGCTATACTTTCTTCATTCAAGCGAAGCGTCCAACGTGTACAAGGAGGAGAAAATGAAATATCTAGTCCAAACGAGTGTGGATTTGGTAAGCTCAGCATGAGCTGTTGTTCCCTGAACCCGAATGCATCAGCAGATCCTCTAAAGTTGTTATTTTTGGACACATCTGTTTGGTTTTTACACCGTGCATAAGGCGTTGACTGCAGCAACAACTCCTTGTCTTTCGTGCATGTGCGTCAGCGCAATCTGCGGAGGCTGGAGATTTGTTTTCATTGCTGTACGTCAACTCAAACAGATTATTGAGTCGCACGGTCTATAGTAGGCTATAAAGGAAAATAACATGTGGTATTTAATGGCAATTTTGTATCATTAATACTGTAACGTGATCTAGAACAACAACTGGAACATGTCTTTGCAGAGAAAATAGCACATTTTCATGATTATGTCTCATTAAAATTGTCACTTGCATTCAATTGATCTGTCCTTGACATCCGTGATTAGTTTATTATTGTGCGTTTGTGTGTGTGTGTGTGTGTGTGTGTGTGTGTGTGTGTGTGTGTGTGTGTGTGTGTGTGTGTGTGTGTGTGTGTGTGTGTGTGTGTGTGTGTGTGTGTGTGTGTGTGTGTGTGTGTGTGTGTGTGTGTGTGTGTGTTTTTGTGTCTGTCTGTCTGTGTGTGTGTGTGTTTGTGTCTCTGTGTGTTTGTTCCTCTGTGTCTCTAAAAAGAAGGTGGAAATTGAATAAAGCGAGTAACATATCGTTGCCTATCGTTGCCATGTCTACCATTCCGTCTTGTGCATATAACATGCGAGGACTTTATTTTTTGGCTGAATGTTTTTAGTTTGAAAACGAATGTGGTTAGGCCATTATCATTCTGTGCACCAAAAAGTGTAATTTTTATGCAATCGGTTGGTGCGCGATGGTGTGCGTTATTAAGTTATGAAGTAGCCTATTGCTTTAAAAACCGGTCAACCAATAGTGTCCCTATTTTGTCTAACAAATGATCTAAACGACCTTATCTTACAGTAGGCCTATTTATTTGACAAAAATATATATATAAAGGCAGAATGATTATGCTGGCCTATTTGGGATTTTTTTTTTGTTGCGCCTTCTACAACATGCATGCATTTCTTTTCTCAAAAATATGATAATCAAGAACTGGAACAAGGTACAATGCATGTCAATGTGGGTGTTTGCATTTCAAAGAACAGAGATCGGAAGGAAAACAACCGGTAGGGCCTATATATCTTCCCCTCTAGATCAGATATCTGCAGGCATGGTAAAGAAATGGACGCCACGTATGCTGCGCATAGGACGGTCTAGCGTTCAATATTCTTATAGGTTCTCTCTGAGCTCCTCTGGGGTGAGAATCAATGACATTGTCCCATAATCGAAGGAGGATGCTCGGGTGAGGTGAAGAGCCAGTCAATCCAAAAAATAATTCAAAAAAACAATTTTATCGGTGCGTCTTGCTCAGGTGTTCGCAGGTTACTTTCCAGGGACGGGGTTTGTATGTTGCAAGAGTAAATTTCATGATAAAAAGTGTCCAGTCTAACAATGTTAAAAGGGCCGGGGGCTTTTTTGTCAAAGGTACCCCAGATGGGGAGGTGTAGTAGTAGTAGTAGTAGTAGTAGAGTTGATCCATCTGTACCTGAGCGCGAAACATCCAAAGTCACATCCATCGTATCTCGACGCTGATCGGTTATAAGTGTTTAGTCTTGAACTTGGTTGTTGACTCAACCGTTTGTTTTGACCTGCGCACCGTCTCTTGTTCCTGGATCCACGGAGGGTTGAGGCTCAAGCGTGCACAAGGCTCCACTGTGACTAGTTGTTCTTCCTGCACTTATGGGTTAGCCAAACACCTTGAATACAAAGAGTTTTACTAATTCATATAAATAAAATGGGTTGGTGTTCAATATCGCTTGACTTAATCGTCAAGCGATCCAAAGGCAGATGCAGTGCATCATGACATGGGTCTCCTTGACCTTCAAATAGTCCTCTACCTGTGTAGACGTGCACCCTAAGATACCACTTCACTTCACCCTGTCCCAGGATCGTACAGCAATTAATCATCGTGTTTGACAGGAGTGTTTGGAGGAGAGCTCATCCTGGCCATGATGACAACTTGACTCCTATAGTGCATCAGATCTGCTGCTGATTTTAAATTGTATTGAAGCCTAAATTCTGTTAGAATTTATTTTACCCACACAGGTTATTTCAATATAATTGTTTGCAATAATAATATAATAATGTGGCCACGATTTCTTAACGTATTCACCACTTTTATTCTCATACTTAATTTATCCCACGCAAGATAAATATATAGGCCTACGGTATCCTAAAAAACACAGCAATGTTGCATCTTATTTTGTACACGTGGACACGGACCAAACACACTATATTGTGTCATAGCCTCTTCGGATAGTCGATATAGCGCCCAAAACTACCACTTTACGACCATGTCGTCAACCATCAAGCAACTTTTTGAATTGCTGCAGCCAATATTTAAAACCGTAATTAGTCTCATATTTTCTTTATATTCAGGCCTAAAAAGATGGGGGATTTTGTAAATAAAACATACATAATGCCATTCCAATTATAACAATGGTATGGCTATGAAAAAATATTAGTTTTCCTCTAAATAACAAAATAAAACAACTACTCGACAGCAGATACAGTATATCTCTAAATAATGAAACATTATCCGGTCGCACACACGAATACAACAAACATTTCGGTATTTTTTCTTTTAATGTTTGATAGGCCTACTGTACATGCCCACACTATATGCTCAAAAGTGCTGAAATATTTTAGTTATTACAAACACAACAAAGATAAAAACGTAACACAATTAGCCATTTGAAGGGCCAATAGAAACAGTCTATTTTCAATCATTGCAGAGGTAGGAACACGCGCGTACAACAGAGGACAGAATATTCTGCAACAACCATCAAATGTGATATCTTCAGTCGTACACAACAACAACAACAACAACAACGACAACGACAACAACAAAACACGGTGAGGCAGTTCGGTTGGTGACTCTGATCTGATAAGTCCATTCAGACACTCGCTTCTCTCAAGGATTTTTTCAATGTTTTTCCTTTGGTTTCCCGGGAGAAAATAAATATACGAGGAGGCCGGGCCCCTCTGGGGTAAGGGGCCTTATGGGTTCCCAGCGCACGCGGAGAGCGTCCAGGCGGGAAGGCAGTACGCGCCGTAGGGGTAATAGTAGGACGGCTGCAGAGCGAGCAGCGGGGGGCGCAGCAGTTCTCCCGGGCTGTACTGTCTCTGGTCGTCCCGGACCAACACCTTAACCGCCACTTTCTTCGCCGTGGGGGCCGACGCCATTAAATCGGCGGCCATCTGACGACGCTTCGTCTTGTAGCGGCGGTTCTGGAACCAAATCTTGACCTGGGTCTCGGTGAGCTTGAGGGAGGCGGCCAGGTCGGCCCTCTCGGGCCCCGAGAGGTAGCGCTGGTGGTTGAAGCGCCGCTCGAGCTCGAAGACCTGCGCGTGGGAGAAGGCGGCTCGCGAGCGCTTCTTCCTCTGCTTGGGCTGGTCGGCGCTTTGATCGCTTCCCGCCTCGTCGAGGTTGTTGGAATCTGGATTGAGAATATGCATTTTTTTAGATAAAAACCAAAAACTAGACTTTATTTCATAAATGTAATCAAAAGGAAAGCAATACACATGCAGGATAGCGGTCGACATGTCTCATCGACATTTCACCATTACTCAATATTAAATATAAACATGGAGGCCTTAATGACAGCATGCACACCAAACAACCATGAATTCCAAATTTCAAATAGGTCTGGCCCTGAAGGACCCATGCCTTAATAATCTGAAACGCAGCCCGCATTAAAACGGCCATTAATTATACACCACGCTGACCATGGACAATTTGTTACCATTAAACGTGTAGGCCTACAACGAGATTAATAAATTAAAATGTCCACACAAACACACACACACAACACACACACACACACACACACACACACACACACACACACACACACACACACACACACACACACACACACACACACACACACACACACACACACACACACACACACACAGTTTGTCGTTCCCTCCGCTTACCCGAGACATTGGGCTCACAGTCGCTGAGTCCCTTCGCGTTCTCCACGGCGGTGGATTCATGGTCCGTCTCATCCTGCAGGCTCTCCTCCAGCAGGTCCGAGGCGGGGTCCCCCTCGGTCTCGGTCTTACACACCACCGGCTTACCGTCGTTATCGTCGCTCAGACCCGAGTCGGAGTCGTAACTTTTGTTGTCGCCCGGCTCGCAGGTTCCCCCGTAGCTGCTCGGCCTGCACGCCGAGGGAAAGTCCGCAGATCCGCTGTTCATTTCCCCGAATATTTTCCAACAGGACGTCTTTGAGAAACACATATCCAAATCGGGTAAATGTCCACGACTGTCCTCTTTTTTATTCAAAATGGCTTGGATGGAGAAAGGCATCAATGAATTGCTACGCACGGCCATCTTTCAAACCCCTTCAAGTTCGTCTTCAGGGAATAACTGGTGTCCCGCTTAACGAAGACGACGTCAGTTCATCCACATTGTATTTCCCTCGAATGACTGATACTGCTGCTCCTGTTCTTCCACTTCAGGATTCTCATTGCTTTCCTCCCGGAGAAGTGACGGAAAGTTTCTGCATATCCAAAAGCACGATGTTCCTCCTCCGCATAACTCTTCCATCAGCGCGTGTTCGATCCCCTTTCCAGCCCTTTTTTACAAACTTCCACCAGCCACCCTCACCTGTGAGTGACAGGGAGCCCTCCGTACGTCCTATTGGCTGAGGGCGGAGGAAGGCAGCGCGGTGATTGGCCGCTGTTAACGACGTCCCACTCTTGGCGTGTCAGGACAATAAATGTCTATTTTTTTTTTTCTTCGAGCTTAACCCTTTGTCGCCCAAATAACTTGGATCGTCTATTCTATATGTAAAGTGAACTATTTTTTTTCTACTCTAATCTTACGGTTATATTTATGGGCACAATGCATGCATACCAACATTAGCGATCAGTGTGTAGGCCTATCAGAGCTGTAGCCTATTTAACACCACACGTTGGTGACTCGGGTCGTCATTCTCATCGTGTGACCGCTCGAGTGTCGTCAGGTAGGCCTAGCTGTGCGTAAAAAGCTTTAAAGTTTTAGCAAACGTGTTGACCTGTAGCGTGTTGACGACCACAGACAAAGCATTGGTGGACGTTGACTTTTCAAACGCAAGAAATATGAATGGTCCGTGTCCCTTATTGTTAATAATTATCGGCCGCCACTGATTTGAGTTGATGGTTGGTGACCTTTGTCAAATTTCTCTTTATACCTACCTGGATGTCTGTATTTCGGTGTGTGATAGGCCTACGAGTAACCTTACTTAATAATTACGGCATACAAAGAGCATGTGGAATGGGCAAAGGGACACTATTGGAATGGCTAAGCACTTGTTTGATGGATGTTTACTCCAAACGCGCACACTGTTCCAGTTCGGCCTTTAAACTTCCCATCATTTAGGCCTACTAAAAATAAAACTGGACGCTTGGTTTGAAAGAGTTAATTACGCCGATAGTTAGGCCTATAAGGAAGGGCTAAAATTAATTATCATTATCAACTGATATAGTCTATAATATAGACCTACATTTTAATGCAACACTAATATCTACATCTGAAAAAGACTATTCCCGTAAGGGAAATTACCTTTATGACAGGCGCACAAGACAATGAGCTATTTTGATATTTTTAAATATACAATCCATAAGGCCTACCAATTATTAGGCCTATCGATAATACTGTAATGATAATAATAATAATTAGGCCTATTATTAATGCCCTCTCGAGAAACGTAGTCATTCTTTGTTCTGTAGGTTTGGTCAATAATTGAAGATAGAGATAGTCCAAAATAGTTAACGTTCATATCAAAGCATTAGGTGATAAGCAGGCCTATTGATTACATTTGTACACATTTGCATTTGCTCGACTCCACTCATTATCGGTTCAAAGCAGTGATGGCCTATCCAAATCCATTAGGTCTTCATGTTGTCATGGTCTATGTTTAAAATACGTGTCTTTACTGTACTCATGAAAACTAAGACTGTACACTTATATGAAAATCATGCTTTTTATGCATGACGTGTTAATATTAATATTGAATTTATTGCCAGACAAAGATACTATTTTCTCATGTCTCTGTAATAATCCAAAGACAGAAACATGTTCCCGATAAATAAATTCAGTATCTTCCTTCGACCTGATCTGTTGTTTTCAGGATAACAACATTGAATATTAACCACATTATATGAGCGTGGACTCTCTTATTTATCTCTACTGAAAAATACACCAAAAAAAAACAGATCTTAGTACCTGGTCAGAGTTTTGTTGAGGTTTTTGTTTTACATTTTGTGATATTTTCTTATTTATTTTGACATATTATCAGCATTAGAATAACCTGATATTTAATGCATATGTCATAGGCCTACCATCTAGTGGCTTTTTAAAGAACCACGTGGTCGTTGACTTCTGACATATTGTGCCCTTAGTGTAAATAAATGACAATGGACAGTGGTCACCATTAAGTAAATAAACCATACAAAGAAAAGAAATGGGGATTTGTTTTCTTTCATTGATGGCTCACAGGGGATGACCTTTCATTGTCAATTTGGTCGTTTTCAAGAGAAAGAAGAAGAAAACGTCCATGGTCAATCACTTACAACCAACTAACCGAGGACAAAATGGATTGTCCTCGGTCATCCATCCAAGGACAATCCATCCAAAGCTAAATATTGTCATCGTCTTCATTTCTAGGGGCCTTTAGAGGTAACAACTGCACGCCAAACCACAAACCACAGACTTCTGGATATCTTCTCATCCAGGCCCTTTATCGAAAGGTCCTTCAGTTCAATTTAATAGCACATAGGCTATTTGTTCCCCAAACATTCAGAAACAGACGTATCTGGTCTGTTTTTAACACCTTTATCAATGATGTTTTGAGGTTTCTACTGCGCCCCACAATTTCATGTAATACTAGATAATAATCGGAGTCTATGATGGGCTACTCTACCATAATAATTCACCAATTCAATTCAGAATGTGTGGCACTACGACGGGTCCTATTAATGTGACGTCAAGCAGAACCCCAAAACAGGGTGTTATGATAAGGGCGCACAGTTATACACAGACAGAGGGAGGCTACCGAGATTTAACCGTTGCACTCACTGCAAGTGGAAACCGTTTGGATAAATAAAATTATCATTGCGTGTGATCGACATATATATGCAAGTGAAATGATATAAATATTTATAGGCCTTCCATTTGTTATTGCATTCCAAATACATTTGCATGGCCATACATCTAACATACCAATATTTCGGGTGCACATTTCAATCAAAATCAATAGCCTAGCCTATATCTTTCATTTGATAGCACATTTAGTTCTGTATCGGTTGATGCGAAACAGCTGTGAATTTCATAATAATCTTGCAGGGTGAGTATTTTTGTATTTATAATATCCATTCTAAAGACTGACACAATGAAAGGAAAAAAGAAAAAAAGCTTTTTAAGTAATCTTCTGTGTAGAATCAAGATCAACAAAATTCCTTTTATTGGCGGCCGCTTTAGCGGCTAAGGTCACCCTCTGCTGGTGGAGAAAATAACTGATCCGAAACGCGCAAGGTGTATCACAGATGTCTCCGACACAGTAGGCTACCGGTAACTATATCAATCGTGTAAAAACGTATAGAAACGGGATTTTACGTGACAACATTAAATAATATTCTCTGTTTTGTTTCAGTGTCTACTTTACATCGAGCACACCTGCAGTCTGCACGGAGCTTAAACTCACACCGTCTGTGAGTCAATTGCTCACCACTTTAGATTACCAACAGCAACGCGGTTTGGTTTGCCCTTCACCAAACCTGAAACCCCTCTTTGGGCTCCGGCGACCTCATGACTTGACTCTGTGTTGTTGAGAGCAGCCATAGGTCTCGCCGGGTGCAGCAACAGAGCCACCGTCGCCATGGTAACATCCCTGTTTCCCCTCTTCTCGCCGCCGTGTTTATGACAGGTCTTGAACCTTGGCGTGCTATGAGCACCAGGGAGGCTCGCGGCATGCCCTCACCCCCACACACACACACCACACACACACACACACACACAACACACACACACACACACACACACACACACACACCCAACACACCCCCACCACCCCCTCTCGTGCAGGACTCGCTGCCAAATTGTGTTCAGATGGAGGAATATAGGAGAGGGCATTGCCAAGAGTCATTTGCAATAAATGTTTCCCAACCAAAAACGTGGTCTGGGTTTCTCACCAGCCTATCAGCTCCAGCGTGATAGCACCTTTAATCAACCGCAATCGTGGAAAGTGGAGCTGAATGGGGCAGATGAAAAGGGGGGGGGGGGGTGCTTTTAGCTGCTGAAGTAACCGTTGATCCTCCAAACCCCCCCCCCCCCCCTTTTTCTTCCCGTTGCTTAAGGAGAAGAGTTATCCTTGCATGCGATGAACCACTAAAAATAAGAACCCTTGAGACAACTCAATAAACTAAATGGAACTAGGAGACGAGAGGAAGACAGAGGAGACAGAGCGAGACACAGAGAGAGATAGGTCATTGGTAGATCCATCCTCTTCTTGGAAGCTGCTCAAAACGTCTCAGCATTGAAAGCCTATGAGCAATATGAGTATGTGTGTGTGTGTGTGTGTGTGTGTGTGTGTGTGTGTGTGTGTGTGTGTGTGGTGTGTGGTGTGTGTGTGTGTGTGTGTGTGTGTGTGTGTGTGTGTGTGTGTGTGTGTGTGTTTGTGTTTGTGAGAGTGTGTATGCTTGCCTGCAATTTGGCCTTCATGTGTGTGCACATGTGCATGTCTGTATGTGTATGTATGTATGAGTGTCGGCAAGACTGTGCACGTGTATTATGCATGCATGTGCAACCAAGTGTGAATGCTTGCATATCTGCATTTGTGTTTGTTTGTATGGGCATGCATGTGTGGATACATATATATTTGTGTGTGAGCATGCATGTCTGCATGTTTACATGTGTAAAGCCCAAACATTCCAATTTATTTGATAGATGGATGGAGATATACAGGTAGATAGATAGAGGCAGATATATACAGCTAGATACATAGAGCTAGATAGACAAAGTCAGAGAGATGGATAGTATATTTGCTCATCGGCTCCTGAAAAAGGACCTCTTCTGGAACATTGGCTAATGCATTTGTTGCTCAAGCACATCATAAAAGCTTTCTCCCATTCTCCACAAACTCCAGCTATCTAAGTGTTCTCTGATTGATGCTCACTTCAGGGCATGCATGAATGAAAATGTCTGTCAGACAACGATCCGGGTTTCTTCCGTATCATGTCAGATGTGAAATGCCGACACGCTTGAAGACACACGAGGTAGTGTGGTTCTGAAAACTAGGAGTGCCGTTGTGTCTGACGGTGACCTTCTGTGGTTGAACTCCCCCGACTGGGAATTGGATGCCTGCTGTTTCTACTCTGCTCATCTATCTATGAGTTTATATCATTCGCAACATTGAATAATTGAATACTCTATGCTTCTTTTCTCCACCTTTTCTGTTATCAATCCAACTTGTGCACCTGCAAAAACTGGAGGTTATAGACAAAACGTTATTTAGTTGATGATGCATTTTAATATTATTTTCAATAGGATATGGCATCCTATATGGCATCCTCTCTCTTTGAGTATATGGATTGGTGGATATAGACGACAATCTTAAAGATTTATGTCTTATGTATTTTTCTTTGCTCTGCAATTTCATAGGCCTACACCATATTATATTAAGTCTCTGCCACAGAATAATTTCAATACTGCGAAAGAAATACCAAAAGAAACCATTAAACCACTATTTCTCCCTGCTGCCTGTCTCTATTTCGGTTCCTCTCGCCTGAAACCCTTCTGACGTTCAACACCTGTTAACTTTTACGTGTTGTGAGAGAAGCAGCTGAATAGGCGGCCATTATGTTCCGTGCCAGTCTCGTTGGCCATATCCCCAGTAGAGGAAAGACCACTCCCAACGCGGAGCCCCTTAACCCAGCCGCGAATGGTAAGCGGCTCCACTGTAGGACAACCTCTGCTCAAACCCAATGGTACTTCCATTCCATTCGTCTGATGAAGGCAACCCCCCCCACCGTCTTTTCCACAGCCTGCTCAAGTAAGCGCTACACCGGGAGCTCGAGGCGCTCGGCTTGGCGGTTAAACTGTATCATTAGGAGAAGGTCCCACAGTGCGCGTGTCCATCACGATTGCGTCGAGCTATAGCCAAGGAGGTTTGTTTTGTCACAAGACGTCAACCCCAATCCATTCTGAGTTGGCTGGGTGCTCAAACTCTCCCAACCACAAAAGTGATACTTGAGGATATAGGCCCTATAAGCCGATGTTATTTTTTTTAATAAACTGTGGAGAAAAGTATGGTCGCCACGCTAGCCTACAGGAAGGTATGGTAACCAGAAACACGTACGGCAATTGATTGTAAAAAAAAAAAAATAATAAAAAAATGGTTTGAGTGTTTTGTTTGGATTTGGTTCAAAGAATCAGTGTCGAAGCCTGACCCTCATAACATCAGCAATTTTCAGATTAATTGCAAATCAAAAACTTGCATGGCAAACTATGTTACCCCCCACCTTCTCCAAGTCCCTACAATCAAGTAGGCCTATGCTTGTTTTCTTCTTCTTTGAGTAAGATATTATTTAAATAGGCCTACTATTTATAATATTTAGGGCTTGTATTCCAGTGCCAGTAAATACCTGACGAGAACACTTTCGAGACGCCAAAGGACCTTTCCATGGTAATTCTAATTCTTGTATCGTTAGTTGGTCGGTTTTAGCCCCAATAAGCACGCAGGAATGTCCTTTTCCCGCAGTGATATTCGAAGGTTTGATTATGAACACATTGAATGATCGCACATCCCAACAGGAAAATGATACTGTGATACACGTTAACATCACGCTATGCCTACTAAATATAATGTTATAATCAATAGGCCTCTCATTATAGTACTGAACATAATTTAGGATTGTAATAGACAAAACTACGTGATACACAATAGACATGGCATTGTGAATGTAGTGCTCTAAAGTAAGTACGTTATAGGGTTAAACATTAGCAAAATAATTTTATTTATTTTTCATATTTCGTTTGCGTAAAAATAAATAGGTTGGCTTCATTCACACAAATGACCCATTTCAGACCGTGGTTACTCGTACAATAGAGTACAGTACATGCAGTCTGTTAAAAAATGTACTTTAATCAAATGTGTACTGTAGGCCTATGTAGCTCATGTTCACATACTGTTGGCAAATACTGTTTTGCTATTTAAAGGAGAAGCCATACTGAGAACATAAAAAATAAAACATGCTTAAAATGGGAGAAAAATGTCTCGTTACATTCACAGAATGAATAATTATTATTTCATGTCCACAACAATGAAAAAGTATCGACTCGCATCAAATAAACTAAACATTTGAGCAGGTCTCAGGCCCCGTTTACACGAGGACGCTTGCGGGTAAAAACGACAAAATATTTTGTCGGGAGTGCCTTTCGTTTAGACGGTGACGGCGTTTTTGGGGCATGAAAACGCATAAATCTGAAAACGCCCTCCAGAGTGGGAAAGTTGAATACGCTCCACCGTAGCGTTTCCGTCCTACACTGCACAGACGCAAAACTCTGCTCAGATCTGCTCACGTCGCGTACGCGTTTACGTCACATAAATGTGGCAGTACAAGGAAAAAAAACAAACATGTTGGATTATTTCCATGCGTCGGACCGTCAAGCTGCTCTGACAGCTCTAATAAATTTACAGGAGTATTTCCACGAAATGTACAGATAGTATTACTGAACAGAGAAGGATCTGTAATTATGTTTTAGTTTTCGCGGCGTAGGTAAGAGAAGTAAGATTCTACGCATGCGCTCAGACATGGCGGTGTTGTGTGATAGTGTACCACAGCGCCACCTAGCCGCCTGGCATGCATACCCAATCGAATTCCACACACTTTTGCGTCACCGTATGCACGCAGATTTCCTCCCGAAAATGCTGTCTAAACGCAGAATAAAAAGTGTAGACACGACGCCACTTTTACGTCTTCTGTTCAGACCGTCATCGTGTAAACGTAGCCTCAGTGACACTTTCACACCCATGCCTGAAAATCTGACCCAATTACAAGTAAGGCCCATGATTGGTCAAAAATGCTCTCCTTCGCAGGGCATTACTGAATAAATGATGAAATGATGACGCCTGATTGAAGCCATATGGGTTGTATGGCTGCCGAAGGCATTCAGAAGGATTCCTGCTCAAAGCCTCCACCCGACCATAGCAGGGAAGGTATAATACCAACCAGAGAGCTTTAATACCCTTCGCTACTCCACTCAGCCCGGCTCACTGCCTTGTGTGCAGAATGCCAGTAAGAGACGGGGCTTTAAGATCTGCAAAATATAACAGGTGTCCATTTGGTTCTCGAAGGGTGCAAGTTTGACACGGATGTGAAATAATATTCACGTTAATAGCATAGCGAAAAATAAAAAGGACGAAACGCCCCACAAAGTACAACCAAAAAATAAAAAGGTTAAAAAAATGCAGTGCAGTGGTCTTTTCAGCGCTTGGATCTCTTGGAGGGGGTCTCCTCTGGCTTGGGTGCTCCCCCCCGGGTGCGTACCACAGGGGGGCTGGCCTCGCGTTTACGAGCCCCCTTGGCTCCGGCGGTCTGGCCCCGCGTTCCGCTGTGAGGGGAGGATGGACGAGAGACGGAGTCAGAGGGGCAATCGTTTAGTTTGATGAGTAATTGTTTGGCAATGAATACCACTGTTGCGCGCTGTGCATAGCTTTTTAAATACATGGCGTTAAAACACCGTTTACTAAGCTCAATAATAACACTTTTCAATAATTTAGGACCTCCCTCCCAGACGTCCCAATACCCCACCCCCCTTCACCCTGAATGGTAAGGAAAGGTGAAAGGCATGGACTCAGTAGCCAGGCCTGCGGCGTCCAGGGTTAGCCCCCAGCTCAACAGGAGGGGGGTCCCGGTGGAACCCGATAGGGGCCAACTCACCGCGGCGTGCCGCTCGGGGCCTCCTCCTTCCCGCCGCTGTGCCGGCTGGCGCGTGTGGACGGTTTACTGGGCTTGTTTCTAGCAGCAACATAAACAGGAGGAAAAACGTTACAGGCGGAACCACTGTACCCCCATCCAGGAGCCGCCTCATTGGAGCCAACATGGCGACGGAGGCCAACTCCTCTGTGGCCCCCGTTTATCGGACGCCAAACATCCACATTAATATCAACAGCTTGTTTTGCATCCAGATGCAGGGTTAATAAACACAGGAAATTGTGCAGAGTTGATAGCCAGGTTCCAGGAATTGGATCGTTGAGATGACGTTATCTCCCAAGGGGTGGGTGTGTGCACGTGTGTGTCTACATGCATGTGTGAACACGTGTGTGTGTGTGTTGCATGTGCGTGTACTTTTCGGCCTCCATGCGAGAAGCTGAGCGCGTAGTTCGGCTCTTGTGATCGCCTTCCTCTTCATCCTCATCTTCCTCCGTGTTCAGCCCGCTCTCGTCTGCTTTCTCTTCCATCTTGTCAGCTACCGAAGATAAACAACAAAGACAAACATATGACGTTGGTTGATGAGTCATCATCCAAACAGCTGATATGGGGGTAAAGCTGGATGTTTTAATAAGACTAGATGTACTCTGCTAATCCAAGACTGCAAATTAGGAGTCCAAATCGCTTAGCACTACCATGAGATCAAACATTCTGAATATGGGTGACAAGAGTCTGAACAAATTATAAAGTTATACATTTACGAGCATTTACAGAAGGCCAAACAAAATAAGAAGAAAAGCTTTGAAACAAAAACGACTTTCAGATTTGAAGCAAACTTGTACATAACCACTTTAGTGAGGCAACACGGTCATTGCTTGGGAAATACTTTCTGTTGATGGACCTTCAGGCAAAGCAGAGGAATGGTGTGCAAATCTAAGCCAACGATAGAGGAGGGCTGTGATCATCCATCACTTGGCTGGCCGCTGAGGGGCACTGAGGGCGTTTGGTTTCTGGGGTGGATCAACGCACCAAACAGCTGGCTATTACCCAACATAGCGCCAGCTGATCAGAGACAAGACATGCACTTTATGAACACGCACGTACAGTAGGACACCCGAACTCCCCACTGTCTCTATTTTGTTCTATTCAGGGGTATGACGTCATCTTAGTTCTAGTGTTTTGAAGGCTGTACCTGAGTCTGCGTTGGGCGGCGGCGGCGGCGGCGGCTGCGGCGGCGGCTGCTGCTTTGGGAGGCCGGCCCCGCCGGGCGGGCTTCTTAGGAGTCGTCTCCTGCTCCGTCCGGGGCTGGTCCTCCTCCACCTTCAGACGGAGACAAAGACCACAACTCAGTGAAGATCTCTACCGTACCAATGTGAAGCGGATGATTACACAGATGAGGCTAGTTTAATTCTTATTAATCCTT
Source organism: Melanogrammus aeglefinus (assembly GCA_900291075.1). NCBI lineage: Eukaryota > Metazoa > Chordata > Actinopteri > Gadiformes > Gadidae > Melanogrammus > Melanogrammus aeglefinus. Next base: position 81,914 of record OLKM01001303.1, on the reverse strand, counting down.
TACTGGAAAATACAGTAATGGTAAAGGAACCTATATAAATAATAGTAATATAAAATAATATAAATATTGTTTGGTTTCATTGCCGTTTATTTTGCCACAGATCCATACGTGTATTCTTTGGTATTTTGTGTATTTGCATACATCTGTCTTGTTATCACTGGAGCCTTCCTGTTTTCCTTCCTCCAGGTCTTCTGATTGGTCGCCTGAGAGGAAGAGAGAGACAAAAAAAAAAAAAAATCAGATTAACATATAACCCATTTTTTATAGAATGTGTGTTAAAGGTTGCAGATAAATCAGATTCGAGGGGATGAATTTAAACTTAAAGCACATTGGTACAAATTCAATGTGCATTATTGGTTATGTTGCATGTTTCCCCCACCGGTGACTGGGCTGTGTTTCTCCTCTTGCTCCTCGCTGGTCTCCTGTAGGGACAACGACACACGCTCACTGAGACAGAAGACATCCGGATCTAAAACTTTTTTTTACCTCAGGGTGGACAAACCACAGTGGGCATGAAAATACAGACATAATGGAACAGTGAACAAAGGTCAGAACATGTACACATACTGGGAATAAAACTCACTTCTGCAGATATCGGTGTCTCTTCACAACCTTCTGTTTTTGAGGGCTCACCTAGAGAAGCAGTTGGGGGGGGGGGGGGGGGGTAGGTGAGAAGATAAACAAAGGGTGAAACAATTAAGTTGTGTCACAATCCATTAACTTTTTAGCTGGCCAGCTACCTGACTAGGCTAGTTAGCTGACTAGCTCCCCAACCACACCGTATTTGGCACTGGTCTCTCTTTAAATACAAAGCCAGAGATCAGGACCTAGTGGGACGGTAACTGAGTTAGACGCTAGCTCACCAGTTTGGGAGGTCAGCCCAGGGTCGGGTGTATCCACCGCATCAAGGACTCCGTGGGCCTCGGACTGAGGAGACGACAGGAAATAGGCATAAACAGTACACCCCAATATTACACTATAGTTTAAACATATTTGAGTCTGCTGAATGGGTTGTCTCTCTACTCGTCATTCAGGTGCATATCCGATAATAATAATAATAATAATAATCTGATATTGTATATAATTTAACAATAATACAAAAGCTGGGAACAAACCAAACCTCTTTTTGGTCCAATGGGGTTTCTTCTTTCTTCCTCCTCTTTCTTCTCATCTTTCTCCTGAACAACTGAAGATTAGAGGAGGAAGGACAGTGTTACCGTCCTGATTAAAGGATCCAACCTTTGGGCTAGGCCAATGCAGTGAGGTTCTGTTATATTTACATGTGCCCTTCTAAACGGATTAAGCTCTGAACATTCATTCCCAGAACAGCCCTGTGAAGGCTCAAGACGAGCCTTACATCCAAAGCAATAACTATTTGACAGGTAAGGAAGAGGTCTTTGGTTGATGGAAACATATTGTTGTCAACCGAGCCATGCCACTGCCAAACTGGATGCCACAGTGGGGGTAGGATAGTGTCGTGCTTGCGGTGTTTGACTCCCAGCTGAAAGGGTTGTGCTCTTGAACTCAAATGTCCACACTCACAGCCTACTTTGTAGGCACCTTGGGCGAGATGTGCGGCACCTACCTGCTACTTTACGATATCCATCTAAAAGACTAAAGTATTTTGATGCAAGCTGCTAAAAGCCTAAAATAATTATTTATTACCCGATACAACCTTACTCAATATCCCCCTTTTGCACGAAAGTAGCGACGCAATTGAAGTCCTAATACTGCTTAATTTCAATAGATCTTTTAACAAAATTATTATTAACCATGATTTCTAGGCCCTAAGAGGGTCCCCAGCCTCTTGATATGGAGATCCTTACTGGTGGTGGGGGGTGGTGGTGGTGGTGTCTTGGGCCTGGTTCGCTGGACGGCGCCCCCTGCGGGTGGGAGTCTCTGCCTTCTTCTCCACCTCCGTGGGGGGCGGCTCCTCTCTAGGCTCCTCCTCCTCCTCCTCCTCCTCCTCCTCCTCCTCCTCCACCTCGGGTCCAGCTCTGGACGACCGGCCTCGGCGGGGCGCTCTGGTCTCCGGGGCTTTGACCTCTTCGGTTTCCTGACGACAAACAGAATGAGGAGATGAAGCGATTCAAAACGACCAAATAGCACTGAACATTCCTTCATGCTTGTGGAAGTGTTAAGAGAACCGATACAATAGATTCAGTCTCAATTCACCCATTCGTCAGGCAATAGGAATGAGACAAACGAACACAAAACGGATTGTAAACCGTAACAGAGAAACACAGTGAACGTGAGCTAACCCCATCGTTCGAACAAATAGAGCTAAGGGCCCTGAGAAGTGCTAGGAGCGAGTAATTGAGCTCGTAAAGCAACCGAATTCAAAATGGAGGCCAAACCGCCATATATTTGTAGTGTTTGGTTTTATTTTATTTTCCTACCTCGACGGACGGTTGCTCTTGGCCGTCCTTTTCCTCCTTCTCAGCTGAATTGGTAGAAAGAATGAAAATTATTACGTTTGCATGTATTTTCACAGGGAGGTCAGGTATTTTCATCGGCTTCAACTGTATTTTCATCTACCCCAGCCGCGCTAATGACAACGTTTAATAATAAAGTACCCTTTTTGTTCAAGTCCTCGTAACGGGAGGGAAAACTATGACCAGGAGAGGTCAACGAGGAGCAATTTACTCTCTAGTTTACGACTACCAGTGGGGAGGCCAAGCATTTAGACCTGTAGAATACTGTGGCGTCCTTCTATAAAAATAACATCTCAGCATATTTCTCACTCAGATGAATAACTAAAACGTTATTCAGGTAGTTGTTAATCTGGGATAATCAGGGGTGCAAACTGGTGAAGGCCCAAAAAGGGGACAACCTTTTAATGCCGGAAAAAAAACACTAAAATGAGCAATGGGTGGTGCCCGCTGCCCCTCCTATGATTCATGAGATACTTTCTACAAACTCTGTTAAATTGGCACATAAAAGCCTGTCAGTGACATTCAGACCAATATGAAGCAGTGCCAAAAATAAAAAAAAGTCAGTTGCATCAATTAGAATAAAGATGTATTTATGTTAATTACAAATAACTTAAAAATTAATGAAATACAATACCCCACCACACACAACTCCAGTCCAGCCCACCAAAGCACATTACTTGTGCCATTGTTCCCTTTGCCTGTACCAGTGCTTTTCCGATTTTGGGCAGACACATGCCTCACTCTGGCTTGCCTGTCCTCCTCCAGTGCAGTCTCCCTGCTTTGCTATATATTGCTATATATTTTTTAACTCGAATACTAGGAATGATACTATATAAACGCCATAATATCTTCACTGTTAACAGTCTAATAACTTGTTCATAAGAATTAGCTGTAACACTAACCAGCCCTACAGGCAACATGGGTCAGATACACACTCTTGAAGTCAACCCTGATCCAAAAGTTTCCTTTGACAGTGTATAAATAGAGTACACTAATAGTAAACATAAAATACCAGAGTCCTTGCTGCAGGAGGATTTCTGCATTGAAAGCCTCCGCTTGCGGGTCACTCTCCCCTCCGTTTTATCTTCCTGAAGAACAAAATGAATAGAATTAAGAATGTAGATCAGGTGAAGCAGATTGTTATTTACTGAATCATGTGAGTTGTATGGACCTGTCTAGCTCAACTTGTCAAGGCAGGGCATTAACACAGTGTGGTCACACACACACACACACACACACACACACACACACACACACACACACACACACACACACACACACACACACACACACACACACACACACACACACACACACACACACACACACACACACACACACACACACACACACCCCCCCTATTGATCACGAGTGCTATGGCTGATTCAAAGAATAATAGAATCGATTTCAAGATATTGACCTTCTGGGACAGGTCTGTGGTCTTCTCCTCCTGCTTATCCAAGTCAGAGACTGGAAGAGAGAAGGCAACCCACAACAAGCCAAGTTGACTCTGAGGAAACTGATTGATTGTTGATCGATTTCAAATGATGGATTGTGATCATTATTTAAATGATATGAATGGTCCAGGCGAGGAGATGAGGTGAACACACTCACCGGTATCTTCTGCAGTCTTGGATTCATGTTGATGCTTGGTCTCTTCAACCTCCAGCGTCGGGGCCGGAACATCACACACCGTCTGTGAAGACGAGATACACACACAACATAATCAATCAAAAGTCAGCTTAACATGTGGTTTAGTTAACAATAGCAATTATAATACATCATAGTCAATATCACATTCACCTACTTTGAAGAACTTTTCAAATAAACGGTTTGAACTAAGACTACTGTGTGAATGTTAAGAGACAACTTACATTTGGTGAATCTTTTGTGACCCCCTCTCCCTCTGGAACTGCTTGAACGGCTAATGAAAACATCAAATGTAAATAACAATAACGTTTTTTCTGATCTCGATCATCCACTATACATCAAGAATAGCATTATTAAAAAACGGTCAAAGTTAGATTTTGAACAGAATAAGGAGTGATGACTAGCTACTTACCAACATTGTCAACGTCCACCGTTGCCTGAATTTCCCCAACCTCCATCTCATCTTCCTATTGGACAGAAACAGACGGCTCAGAAATATAACCCCAACATTAAAAATAGGACTGCATTTATCTGAGATTTTCTAACCTATGGCAACTCGAAACGCTTTTCAATCAGTGCTCACATTTACACATTCATAAAACCCATTCATACACCAAAAGGTGTCAGCCATGCATGGAACAGCGGCCCGGCCTGGAGGGAGCAGTATGGGTTATGTGTCTCGCTCGGGGGCCACTTAACTAGGAGGAGCCAAAGCCAAACCACAAAAATAACAGCTAGCGTATAGTAAGTACATACATCCACGTGTTGCAGCTCACCTTTGCGCTCATCTCGGCACCCACCACCTCTGGCTTGGGTTCCCCTAAAGGAGGAAGAAAGATCAGATCACAGTATTAAAAAGGAAAGACTGGTATTCTCCTTTCCTTACTTAAATCAACAACATCATGCCATACCAGGTTGGCTGGAGCTTTCAGACTCTTCCGACACATTGGTTGGAGGTTCAGTACTGATCACCCGGGTGTTGGCGGTGGTTTCTGCCTTTACTTTGGTCTTAAGGTGTTCGGACAAAGCTTCTCCTGCAGCTGAAGCTATGGTTCAAAGTAAATTAGGAAACCTTAGACATGAGCCACCACAGTTGAGCACACAGAAAACCGTTTCCCGAAGTAAAGGGCTGCGTCTTTATCACAGAAACCATTTCACCAGGGAACATCTACATTTTATTACAGTTGACGTACTCGCAAAGCCACATCAAATCAAAACATTCTTACTGTTAATTGCCCATTTCCGGTGACAACAGGTCATCAGAGGGTGTTTCTGGTTCTGCTTCCATCTCTGAATCTATGAGATTTGAAGTCTTGTCGGACTTAATTTGATCAACCTATAATAGAAAGAATAGAGGAACGGTAAACATACATTTCTTTGAATATTATATCGTCAAAGTTCAGTTCAGTTTAGTTAAATCAATGTTATATAATGTTATATAAAATGTTTAAGAAGCAATTCAGAATGACCACCAGATATATTCTGAATGCACAGCGAATCCCGGGGCAAGACTGATCATGTGACTTCTCACCTCTGGAACAGGTGAAGGCTCCGTCTGCTCCCTGGTAACCATTGGTTCCTTCTCTGAACTATCAGACGCACCTGTGGAAGGAAGGATGTTCAAGTTAAAAATAAATCATATATATATATATAAAGAATAGAATATGAATACGTCCTTAAATGACATTACAAAGAAGAATATTGTGGACGTGCCGGTACTTTGGTCTTTCCCGTCCTCAGGCTCAGCGACCCGGTCCGGGGAGTCCGGGGGACGGCTCTTCTGCACTTTCAGGCGCGGGTTCGACTCCCGCCACAGGGGGTGCATCAGCGGCAACCCCCTTCCCTGCGTCCCCCGCGTCCCCAGCAGCGGGAGCCTCCCCCTGAGGCACCAGCCCCTCCGTGGTGTCTGCAGGGGGAGGGGGGGGAGCGGGGGGGACACAGGCGGACAGGATGCTCTCCGGGTCCATGGACAGGAGGGTCAGCGCGGCCTCCGTCATCATCTTGATCTCGGCGTCCTCTGCGTCCGCCACCACCGGCGCCTGGGGGGGGTCCCTTGTGACCAGGGCGTCCGCCGACGTGCAGATGTCCACCAGGGTCAGCAGGGGGTCCGTCGCCACACTGGGCGCCGCCCGCGGCAGACCCTCCAGGTCTCTGAGCCGCGCCTCCGTCTCTCCCTCGCCGGGCTCGGGCGTGATGTCGCTGAGGGCGTCGTCGTACGTGTCGTCTGACAGGGAGGCGGTGGTGGTAACGGTGGTGGTGGTGGGGGCGGGGGTGATGGGGGTCGTCGTGCTGGGGGTCACCGTGGCGATGGCGGGATCGAGGGCGGTGCTGGCGTCCTGGAGGAGCGCCGGTTTCTTGGCTGGCGTTTCGTCCGCCTCGACAACCGGAGAGGGAAGCGAGGACGCCGCCGCCTTCTCAAGCTTGTCGTCGCCTTGGTGACCCTTGTCGTCGCCCTGGTGACCCTTGTCGTCGCCTTGGTGACCCTTGTCGTCGCCCTGGTGACCCTTGTCGTCGCCCTGGTGACCCTTGTCGTCGCCCTGGTGACCCTTGTCGTCGCCCTGGTGACCCTTGTCGTCGCCCTGGTGACCCTTTGTCTTCTTCTTCGCCTCGGGCCCGTCGTTGTCCTTTCTATCCGGGATCTTGTCACCCTTCTCGGCTTTCCTCTTGGCAGCCCTGCGGGTTTCCTCGGGTTTCTCCTGGAGAGGCTCTTCCGGGGCGTGCCGGTTTTCCTTTGCGCTTCCGTCCTTCCCCTTTTCCTTGGCGGCGGCGTCGTGTTTGCCGACCGGCGGGAGCGCTTTACCTTTGACCTCGGCGGCCGGAGCCTTCTTCTCACTCTTGAACGACGACGACGGACTCTTCACATCCTCCCTGACCTTCGACTTGGAAGTCTTCTCCGGGACTTTCCCCTTCTCCGTGACCTTGGACCTCCGGGGGTCCTTCTCCGCCTCGGAGCTCGACTTGTTGCTCGCCTTCGGACCCTCTGCGTCGACCTTAGCGGCCTTCTCCCTCTCGCCGTCTCTCCCCTCCGTCTTCCCCTTGGGCTTCTCGCCCGGCCGGTCCCCGGAGCAGCTCTTGGAGCGTCGTAGGAGCTCCTTAGGAGGCTTCTCCTTCCTCTTGGCGCCGTCCACTTCCACCTCCCCGCGTTCCGCCCGGGAGGCGCTAGACGTGTCCGGGGTCAGCGACACCTTGGGGCTTTCACTCTTAGTGGAATTCTTCTCTCCTTTTGGCTTGTCCTTTTCTCTGACCTTCTCCTTCCCCCTCTCCTTCTCCTTCTCTCCCTCCTTCTCCTTCTCCGGTCTGGGGGAGTCCATGGAGGCCGCCTTCCCTTTCTTGGAGGACGTGGGGTCTTTAGAAGTCCCCTCCTCCGTTGCACCTTCCAACACGGACCACTTCCCTTCCCTCGCCGCTCCCGGCGTCTTCTTCTCACTTTTGACCTTTGCCTTTTTCTCCCCCTTTTCCTCTGGAACTGTTGTTTTGGCTGCAGGAGCCTCCTTGTGCGACGCCTCGCCCGTTTGGGCCTCTGCTCGACTTTTCTCCGGCTTTTGTTTGGGTTTCGCTCGCTCGTCCGACACACTCCGATCCTTCTCCTTGCGCTCTTTAGAAACTGAGTCTTTGCGGGAATGCCGGTCGAATTTTCCGGCAGGGCGGTGCTTGAGGGCATCTTGGGAGCCCTGCTCCAGCTCCAGGATGAAGGAGTGTGTGCGGCTCTTTTCAGAGCTCTTTTTGGGTTCGCTGGAGTCCTCGGAAACGCTTCCGCTGTGCCTTCGGTTTCTCTCGTCCAACGACTGCGACTCTTTTCTGATGGACTTTGGCTGTAGGGGCTTCAACACTCCCGATTTCAATTCCTATTTGTGGAAAAGAAAAACAAAAAAATTAAATCAGATTGATGAACAATATGAACAAAAAGGCCATGTATTAAATCAGTGTTTCAAAAAACATTTGTTCTTACTCTCTTTGAGCCTTCGCCAACGGAGTCCGATTTCTTCCTGCTTGAGGTGTCGCCCTCTTTTCTGAAGGAAAAGCATGATCCATTAGTCAATCTAATAGAATGCATCACAAAGCTATGTAAACACGGGCTCAGACCGACGCATTCAAGTCCGTACACACAGTCCTGGACACACACCGTGAGTCGAGCTTCCTCTTCCTATTAAGGGCCATCTTCTTTTCCAGAACTTTCCGCTCTTTGCGCGCCTGCTTGGCCTGGGGTTCCTCCGCGCTGGGAGAGTCGCTCCGCTGTTGTCTCCTCCGGGCTAGGGGGATTAAAAATACACTCTCAGTCGACCAGGACCACAGCACATTGATTTAATAAGGCTTAAAGAGGAACCCTTCTGATATACGAGAGCACTGCTTCCTGCAGCGTGTTGTGACACCATAAGCAGGGTTTAGGTGGCAAACGCGTGGGATCCGTGTAGCTCAAGTGTCTCTAATGGACTCATTGGATCACGAGGATCCCTAGAGGGCGACGGCATCCCTGGTTCTACAGAAGATGACAGAGGGGAAAGTTCCAGTGGATGGGACCGCACCTTGCAGCTCGGCCTGTGCTGCTTTCTGCTTGCGCCTCTCCTCCATGCGCTCCCGGTTCTGTTGTCTCTTGAGCAGTCTGTCCTCCTTGTCCTTGGCCTAGAAGAACAGCCGTCAGTTCATAGATCTGCCTCGCACACATACTCATGCACAACTCAATCTTCAAGTACATTTCTCTCCATTGCAAACCGAAAATAAGAGGATCGACTCGGGGGAATGGGGGACTTACTGCACATCTGCGGCGCTCCTCCACGGTGACCTCGTCGTCCGAGTCGCTATAGTAACGGGAGTACAGGAAGGGCTTGTGGACGTAGGCCTTGCGTCTCGGCTTCTGCTCCTTGTCGTCCTCCTCTTTGTCTGCACTCGCTTCCTTATCCACTCCTCCCTCTCCTTTTGTTTAAGTAGAAAAAAATAAGGGATCAGCCATGAGAAGAAAGGTTACCTTAAGCAGTTGAAAATAATGCGTAGTCATTCGTTGCTTATTCATTATTAATGAATAGGTATAATGAGGAGTCTATGTTTCTGTTTTTCAATTTCCTTGACAACTGTAGGTCCCAACAGCATCACGCTTGATGCGTGTATTGTTCAGTACTCAGGAAGTGCAGTGTTGAGCTTCAAGTTGTTTGGATTTGTGGTTCTCAAGAAAGCTGGAAGCAATGATACCGGAGGCCAAGCAATCGGCCCGCTCCAAACAGGAACGTTTTTAACAGAACCTGAACGGTGGAAGGATTTCTTGTTTTTTTGGTCTTTTGAAAATAAAGAGACGAATATGAGAAGGAGAATGCAAAGAGACAGACCATCGGACGGAAGCTGGCCCTCGGAGGAGGACGAGGACAGCGGCTGCTCTTCGTCGCTGTCTTCCTCGAAGGAAGACAGGTCGCTGGTGTGCACCGAGCTCACGGTGATGTCACTCAGGCCCTCCAGGTCAGAGTCCTCCAGGGAATACTCTGCCGGGAAGAGACACGTTAGATCCAATCCTTCCTACGGCCATTCCTAATAAGTGCTGTGGTATTTATAATAATAATAATAATAATAATAATAATAATAATAATAATAATATGGATACAAATAAACCATGGAATCTATAATATAGGTTATTATTAATTCACATATAATATGTGCCATATCCGACTTCTAATTGCTTGTTAAGCTTTCACGTAAATTGACCATGGAATGCAATTTTTACACCAAAACATAATTAAAAAGGCAATGAATAAACAAGTCATTGTAAATAAATAGAGTTTGACGTCAGCAACACCATCCTTCTCCAGTCTGCTCACCTTCCTTCAGCCTCTCCCTTGCCTTCTGCCTTATCTGATTGGGGGATTTCAACAAGTCTTCGTCCTCCTCCTGCTTCTCCGCGGAAGACTTCCCGGTCCGGCCGCCCGCCTTGTCCTTCTCCTCATCTGCCTGCTCCTGGCCTCCTGCCTTCTCCCCCTCCTCCGCGTCCGTCTCCTCCTCATTCGTCTTCACCTCCCCTGCCTCTCCCTCCTCCTTGCTGGACTCCACCTGAGACTCCTCCGTCTTGATGTCAACCGCTTGGATCTCTAGCGCCAGTTTAGCTTCCTCTGCCACGTCCGCGGTCTGTCCATCTTGGCTGTGGTCACCCCCTTCTGCTATGACCATGTCATGGTCTCCCTTCTCCCCCTGCATGGACTCCTCTGAGGTAAGGCCCTTGCGGCCCTTCTCCCCACTTGGGCCGGCCCAGGAGCTGGCACCCTGGTTCAGAGAGGTGATGGTGTCCAGGATGGACATGGCGTCGCTCGCCGTCGTGGTGGGCGGGGCAGCTGACGGGACTGAAGATAAAAGCCACATAGTGTGATGGTCAGCCTCATGTAACCATCGTACTGCACCAGCTGTGACCTGCCCCTCGTGTAAACATACCTTTCTGATTCCAAAACGAACGGAAAATGCATGTTTCTATCTGGCTTTGAATAGGGATTGCCTCATTATGTGCTTACCTTGCTCCAGAGCACTGCTTTCAGGTTTAACATCAGCATAGGAGACTGGGAGGGGAGGCTCATCGCTATAGCTGCCAGGTGACAGGAATTCCCGGACCACTCGCTCCACCTGCGGCCTGAAGGTGTGGTTGATTTTAGGATCGACCACCTGGGCCACAATCCGGTCAACTCCCTGTTCCAGCATACCAGACCTGAAATGTAAAACTCAAAATGAAAGGTCCCGCTACGTTTTTAGGATTTACGTGTGATTGATAATGAACCCACAAAAGGTGTGACCATTTCTCTTTTATTAGAAGTACAAATTTCATGTAAGTCGCTTTGTGTCAAAGCGTCTGCTAAATCCCCTAAATGTAAATGTGTACATTGTACAATATACATTCACTCTAGGGAAAAATATAAATGAATACGGAATAGCGAGAAAGTTGAGGTATGTGTCACTTACTGTAGCACCAACTGTCTTATGTTGTTCCTGAGCTGGTTCTTGTTCAAATGAGGACTCCATGTGTGGTTTGAGAGGTGATTGGAGACAAAGTTGTCAACTCTTTGTTTCAGATTCAGGTAAGCGGGCTGTGAATGACGGTGGAGGAAGGATCTACATTAATATCCACTTTAAACACACACCACCGTACCGTTACAGAAACAGATTATCTACGATAAATGCGATGCAGCCGGGTTGTTGTTGTGCCGGGTGTAACCTTTAAATCACAGACAGCTTTTATACACCAGCACATTTCCTGAGGAGCTTGTGATAGATTATACCAGCAAAAGAAAAATCGAATAATTTACCAATAACAAATCCTGATATAAAGTTTACAATTGATTGAACTGTACCTTTGTATCCACGTCTGCCAGGCAGTCCCTCCTAAACTGGTCAAAAAGACCCTGGGTTTTTAAATGATTGACGATCATAGAGACCAACTGCGGGTCACCGGGTGGTAAACCAGCCATTTGGCACTAATCGTAACCAGCTACAGTTAATAAAAATTAAAATAACAATAATAGCTTTCCTTTTTCATTCGTGAAAATTCAAATCGAGCACTGGGATTTCTATTATGGTTGTTCAACTTCGAAACCGTGCTTTGACCCGGAAGAAGAAACATTACTTCCAATGTTTGGCGCCGTCTAGCGGTTTATTCATGACGGTGTATCTTTAGATTTGTAAAACGTAACAAATTAACGGAAGCAATTATTGTGCATTAATAATATCATTCATTATCATTTTATTCATTCATTTACGAGTTTCAGATGAGAGGCAATATTCTGCAGAACACACTCGATGTCATCTATTAGTTTGAATACTTTTTTTTTTTTAAACAAAACCTTGTTCTGACAGCGGTGGGATTTGAACCCACGCCTCCGAAGAGACTGGAGCCTTAATCCAGCGCCTTAGACCGCTCGGCCACGCTATCGTATGTAAAGTGCCACCTTCCAAAGTGAGAAAGGGAAATTAGGGAACACGAATTATCAAGAGCGTACAATAGAGCAGCTAATGATCTCAGTGGTTATAAGTGTTAGGTACATCACAATATATCGAAAGCACAGAACAAAACACACAGAAAACAGCATGTTAACTGATCACTTCGAGAGATTCACCACTAGGCGGCATCGTAACTACCTGTTAACAGTTTGAGCTCGGTTCAAAAACACTCACATGTACTCACATGTATGTTCACATGTAAAGTGCATGCTGGATTTTTCCGGTAATGTACTGAGAAAAGAATGTACATTGAAACCGTGTCTTACAAGGATAACCAATGAGAGTCTGTAGAAAAAGGCATAGAACGTAATCACCCAATGTTGACCCGACATATTGTGTGTAATTCCAGTAATCCATTTGGCATAGGGTTAGATACTATTGCTGTTGTAGTGGCTAAAACTCCCTTGTTGTGCATTTGTAAATTGCTCTAAACATATTCAGTCGATTAAATGGGTTTCTGCTCCCCAATAAAGCAAAGAATGTCACAGAGGACCTTGGGAGAAGGGTGATGGCAGTTATGTTTGGTGGCAAGAATACAGATTCACTTGCATCTTTGCGCTACAAACTTCTTAGCAAGAAAATTGTGTCTGCCACATCATTTGTTAGCCCAGAACACCTCCCTCCTACAGAGCATTCGACTAAATATCACTGCCAAAGGGTTTATTACCAGATCAGGGTATGGGCCGAAAGAACGAGAAGGGTCCAGCTGCAGGCTTGGTTGCTTTCATCGACCAATCACCAGGTGTTTCGAAAGGTATACTGGGTTTCGCAAAGCATACTGCGAAGCATTATGCTATGCTTTCCTTCCTTAATGGCAATCTTACCTCTCTCATCAGATTCGGCAATCAAGGAGCCCCCATTTGGTAACGTTAGTTCTTTGCTACCTGTACGGTACTTGCTACTAGATCTTATGTTTAAACTTCTGTTTGAGAAAATCTAACTAGAGACTGTTCCGGATGTTGACAGCTGTGCGAAGGAATTGGGTCGGTGTTGACGGTGAAAGTTAGGCCGGTTTATAGTCCTCCGTAAAGTGCTGTACGTAGACACGGAGAGCGCTCTCCACCCCTCTCCGAAGCCGGAGAGCCTGTCGGATAATTAGCTTTAGTGCGCATATCAACCTGTATCCCAGTAAAACACCAAATACGATTTGAAAAGCTTTGGACGTTTATTCACAACACTGTTTACGTGGCTTTGGAGAAGTAAACTTTGACATTTTAATACAGTTCAGCAAGAAAGGCGACGAAGAATAAGAAGGGGGGCGTTCCAGTCTGCGTAAACGAGAACCCCCCCACCACACGAGAACTCCTATTTGTGTCTGCAGTGGGATGATATTGGAGCGAACTCGCGGCGGCCATCTTGAAAAAAACACCTTTCGAGTGGTCAGATTTTGGTAGAGTTTTAGTATGTTATTCAGGACACCCAATACTACAAAAAAACTGTTGAGAAAACTTTTGTTGCAATTTTTTTAGGGTCAAACTATATTTTGACCCGTCTAATGGGCTAATATGACTATAACTAGCAATAGCACGTGCCTGTAGCACTTATGCTACACGCACATCTTGGCTATGTTGATTACAATGACAGAATTATCCTTATTTTGTCATGAACATCAAATATGTAGCTATAGCTTATCCAGTAATTAATTTTTGTTTTTTGTGTACTCATCCATCATTGAAAAGTCGTTTGGGGTTCTGGTCGGGTCTACAGCGTGGTCCCCACAGCTAGCTACCTCATTAGCTGGCTAGCTTGATCCGGTCCCGCACATCTTCCTTCGGCTTCCAATGATGTTCTCTCGCCCTCTGCGAACTGTTTCTCTACTTAATGTAGTGGCTAAAACTCCCTTGTTGTGCATTTGTAAAATTGCTCTAAACATATTCAGTCGATTAACCACTCTTTGACAGAAAGAACGAGGTCTACGCGTGTCGACTGTTGAAACGACGGTAGAAAAATAGTGCGTTCGCTCCGTCTTTACAGAATGCCACAAATTATACAACAGCGCCCTCTATAGCAACCAATGTCCTATGCATCTTTAATAATTAAAAGCAATGAATACAAGTACACTAAACAGTTATTAAACTAAAATGCAAAACTATGCAAAACAATTAGTTAATCAATATAATAAACAATCACTAAATATTAGTCTAAATATATAATATTAAATCGTAATAATATCCAAGTCTAAATTACAATATGGCAAAAAGGCACTAACAGCTGTATTATGGTTTACATTTACTTATTGAGGTTTAGGGCCCTTTCTGTATAGATACTGAAAAATGTACTTTGATACATTATGCCGCTCATCATGTACGCAGGGGCATAGCCAGGACATTATTGCTGGGGGTGCTGCAGCTTGGGCCAGTCTTTTATTTGGGTAGGCACTTGATTGTCAAAAACTTCCATTTTACAACTCACGCACCACGCCACTCAGAGCGGCCGTTTTTCCTCAGCCGTCAGGCCATAAAAAATGGTCTGAATAAACATTTTTATGGACAATAATAATGTCTTATTGATAATCCAATGTTATTGGAATGGGTGCTTAGATGTTGTGCAATGTGTCATGATTATCTGACTGGGTTCAGGACCTTAACATAACATGCAGATATTTTTAGTGCAAATGACAGAAAACATGGAGACCTAGGCCGAATTGTCATTTTAGGCAATAATTTATTTAGGTAAACCGTAGCATTTTAAGTGCAATATTTATTTCTAATAATAAAATATAAGAGAATGCATACATTTCGGCTTTTTTCCGTTTCTGTTCAGGATTTTAATTTTCATTGACTGCTTGGGTGGGAGTATCGACCTGGATGTAGGATGGATAGATCAGTCTACCATCGTAGTCAGTGGACTATAGCAAATTTTGCCGATCTATCCAGGCTACATCTAGGTTGATCTGTCTTCTGATGTCACTTAAACACAGGAAAAGGCAGATTTTCAAATTGCTTGTAATGGCTAATCCCATTCAAACCTGGCATAAAAAACACTCCTTTAAGCATGATGGTCTACTCAAAAAGATCATTGATCATGAAAGTAATTGTGGGATTCTTTATGCTTTAAATGTGCTTTTAAAAGTGAGCAGAACACACATAACCCATTACTTAATGTGGTATTAACAGTTCAGTGTCACCCTAAAACCTACGCAGATTAATGTGTACAATTGTTTGCCCTATTCTTAAGAACATGAAATAAATGGATCAAGAGAGGAAGGGGACCCATATAGACTGCTTTTGTAAAGGGCTGAATTTTTGTGCCACACCCTTGTAAGAAGACCGTGTGGATACTGCCTCAGTGTTTCTCATGCGAAACATGTCAAACCAAGTACTCATTAGTCAACATCATATTAAGGATTTTCAGTACTAAAACTCTCAAGTCCTCAGAATTGCAGCATATCTCAAAACAATGCATACCATAATATATTGTGATGTACAAGCCCTGTTAGTCACATGAGCTCTGAAATTTCCCATTGATTAGGGTTAAATTCAGCCATATAAGATTAACCACAAGTTTCAATACTATAGGATAAGCAGGACTTCATGGCTACAGCTTGTTTTTTTTCCACCATTGACAAGTGTTGCAGCTATGAACCTCTGATTGACAGGCCTCATAGCCTCATAAACTGTGATTGACAGGCCTCATAGCCTCATAAACCTCTAAACCTATCAGGGATTAAATGCCTTGCTTGGTAAGAAATCAACCAGGAGCAGTGTCAAATCTAAATGGCTCATACCAAAGCCGGCATATTCCACTCTAAACATATTCTCAGAGCATTTCACTCACCAATAGCTTACGGATGACTGCCATTTAAAACAAATCCCACTAAAATAATTCCAACAAATTTCTGTAGTAAAAAGATTTAATAGTTTATAAACCCTAAACATGGGTGTAGGTTCACAAAAAACAGACACTTGAAAGATATACATATTTAAAAACCTAAGAACCCCTTCCACTCAGAACAGTGCAACAAATTTGTTAGCACCAAAGGAAAACACATCCATCAGAAAATACCAAAGGGAAAAAAAAGGAAAGAAATCACAATCAGAAAATACAACAGGGGAAATAAAGGACACAAAAAAAAACCTGTACAGTATAGCCCACCCAAGCAGGCAAAACACCAGCCCCTTAGGATGAAATATTCCAAGAATCTTTGGCAGTGTGACGTCCGCAGCAGTGAAACAGAGGCTTACACCCATCTTAACTGGCCTCGAGTCTCTCCAGAGATACACCGACGGACCAGCCTGTTCAGTCACAAGGCCGAGAGGCTGGGAGGGAGTGCGCTGCCTCGCGGCTTCAGTGTTTCACTGCGTTGCACACAGGGGGGAGGACCCTGCGAGAGTTGGTCTTCACATACGGGTGTTCTAGGACATCCCGCAGGGGCAGGCGGTTGATTGGGTTGTGGCGGAGCAACTTGGAGATCAGGTCCTTTGCTCCGTCGGACACCACCTTAGGGAACTTCAGGTCCACCTGAGGAACGCAGAGTGGGACGTAAGCAAGGGCTACCTTTGAAACGTCTGCGTGGAAATACATTTCATATCCATTACACGGCAAAGGTAGCCTGGAAAACAACATCTGAGAAGCTGTAGGGTCTGGCAACGAGTAATGACAATAGCCAAACTTGAGGGACAGCACCAAGCATGCATTTGAGAATATCAATGCACGCAATTGGATAACACTGCGACCAATCAGACTACAAGGGTTGACGTATCCAGAGTCCCATACGCTAAGCTACCAGCGGAGCTAACCAATAGATTAGACTCTTGCCGTATCCGGTGGGGAATGAGTATATATGTATGTATGTATGTATGTATGTATGTATGTATGTATGTATGTATGTATGTATGTATGTATGTATGTATGTATGTATGTATGTATGTATGTATGTATGTATGTATGTATGTATGTATGTATGTATGTATGTATGTATGTATGTATGTATGTATGTTATGTATGTATGTATATGTATGTATGTATGTATGTATGTATGTATGTATGTTGTATGTATGTATGTATGTATGTATGTATGTATGTATGTATTAGTATGTATGTATGTAATGTATGAGTATGTATGTATGTATGTATGTATTGTATGTATGTATGTATGTATGTATGTATGTATGTATGTATGTATGTATGTATGTATGTATGTATGTATGTATGTGGTTAGTCTATGTATGTATGTATGTATGTATGTATGTATGTATGTATGTATGTATGTATATATGTGCATAGGTATGTATGTATGTGTATATGTATGTATGTGTATATGTATGTATGTATGTATGTATGTATGTATGTATGTATGTATGTATGTATGTATGTATGTATGTATGTATGTATGTATGTATGTATGTATGTATGTATGTATGTATGTATGTATGTATGTATGTATGTATGTATGTATGTATGTATGTATGTATGTATGTATGTATGTATGTATGTATGTATGTATGTATGTATGTATGTATGTATGTATGTATGTATGTATGTATGTATGTATGTATGTATGTATGTATGTATGTATGTATGTATGTATGTATGTATGTATGTATGTATGTATGTATGTATGTATGTATGTATGTATGTATATAGATATAGATATAGATATATGGCCGCCCCCCTCGACAACATCTGTACGAGGGCCCACCTTGGTGATCCTGGTGTACGTCTCAGAGTGGCTGCCGGTCTCAAAGGGGGGGTTGCCGACCAAACACTCGTAGCAGAGGACGCCAATGCACCACAGGTCCACCTTCTCGTCGTGAGAGTGGCCCTCCACCATCTCTGGGGGCAGGTAGTCCAGGGTACCGCACATCGTCCGGCGCCTTCGGAACACAAAGGGGACATGGATTTGAGGACAAATAACGCTCAAGGGGCTTCCGATTGTTAAAGATGCATCTCTCCAATTCTAATTAGGGCTGCAACTAACGATTATTTTAATAATCTGAGTTGAAGGTTAATCGGTCGATTATTTTTCGATTAAATCGATGAACCGGATAAAAAAAAAAGAGAAGGAAATTTGTAAATGCCGCATCTTTAGTCAAAAACGGAACATTCAAATTCACAGTGCAGACTGCAGTGTAAAAACACCAGGTCAATGCTTCAACGTCCCGCAACTATTAAAAGTAATATTAAATGATAAAAAAAAATAAGAAAACATAACTGGGATAACACAAAAAAAAAAAACATACAATGTTTGACACACACCAATCATAATACTGAGCTGATCTGAACACATATTTGACACTGTTTGCGACTTTTTTTTTCAGTTAACTAGCTCTATGTCCTGCCGATTTTAACATGGATTCAAAAACTGGATTACTGTTTTTAACTGACGGTACTTTCTACACCGTCCGGTTGTGTGATTACTACCGCTGCTTTGAACTCCAAGCCCGTCTGCACACCGTCGGCGGAGGCAGCAGCAGCTGACATTTGGACCAGACGGATACTGAGTTGAAGGAGTTTTTTTCAACCCGAGGACCAACAACACTTTTATACAGGCCTACAGTCCAGTGTTAAGGTATGACCAAAATACAAGCTGTGGTCGCTCACACTAAAGCTCGCTGTGGGCGTGCATGAACCATGAACCAACCTGTCGGCGGCAGGCTGTAAACTGGGCCGCGCCTACGAGTGACGTATTAATCACGCGACTCAACGAATCGATGACCAAATTCGTTACCAACGCTTTTAGTAATAGATTTTAATTGATTCTTTGTTGCAGCCCTAATTCTTATCACTGTATTACTGCTGTGGCAAACCCCATTTCCCATCTGCGAGCGCATCTTGTCCCTTTACTAAAAGACAAACTACAAAATATAGCAACTGGGAATCTAATTCACTAGCCCCAGCAGGTTCGTTTGGTAGCACAACTTCTGGGGGGTGACGGCACAGAAAACTGACGAGACTTTATTATTGTAACCGCCAAACAGTCCCTGCTCAGGCACGCTCAGTGGTACTAAAGTACCAGGAATTAGTGGGGTGAGGCTTGCAGCACAGACATGTTGGTTGCTTGAAAGGATGGCTGACCGTGCAAGGATAAGGAGGAAGCGGAAGTTCGAAGTTAAGTATTTGTAAGGGGGGGGGGGGGGGGGACACAACATCAATGCTTATACACCTGAACGTTCCGGATGGTTAGAAAAACCGCACCTTCAATACACTGAGTCAGAAAACAACCAACTCCGGCAGCCGTTGTGGGACATTCGTCCTCCTCCACCCATGGTGCGAGCACTACAACATTACAACGAGTCCCAATTTACTGCATCAGAGTTCTCCATAAAACCCAGATGCCAGCTAAACAGTCGCCTATGAGAGATATACCGGCAACCTTGTTTTCTGACTCAACTAAATGCTTTTTCTAGAATATGCTGTTTTCTGCTTCCATCGGTTCTCATCAAAAGAACATCAGAGGGTTTACAAATACTTTCCCATAACAAGCCATCTAAATCAACCTTATCATTAACCTCATCACTACACCTGCTCAGTGCCCTTGTTTTTTTTTTACCTTTTTAAACCAACTGTACAATCTGTATTCATGTTGTGTAAATACAATGAATTTAGTCAGACAATTTGTAGTGACCTAATTATAAAGGCTTCATAAGAGATACAACCATATATTTTCTAGAAACCAAACTAATATTTAAGACATGACAGAATTTCCTCTGCACTAAAAAGGCATTCAGAATCTCTTACTGCGTGTTCACACTAGGCCTGCACGATTCCAGCTCTAATTTAAAACTTAAATCCACACAGGGGGCGAATCGAGATCGTGCTTTTATAACGATTTATCATGCAGGCCTAGTTCACACCCGAGTTTGGTTGAGCGACAAGTCATAAGCCGCCGTGGTGGTGATTTGTTGTTTTAGTTTTATCAAGCGACTTTAGTCGCGCTTGTATGAGGAAGTTGAGTTGTAAGGAAGTACCAGAGACATCGGAGAACCCGACGCAGTCTATTCATAATATCATCCGGAGGCGCACACAGCTTTTGGCCATGATATTATATGATATCTATATACTATTATATAATATAGAGCTCCGGGAGTCACAAACTTCAACCATCACTTTCTCCTCCATGCTGTGGTTCACTCCGGATTGCACTGGAGGGAAAGGTTGGCCGGTTGAACGCTGTTACGCTACGTCACTCAGGGAGTGACCGCTGATTGGCTGTCATCACGCGACTGTCGCGGCAAAAGACTAAATACTTCAACTCGAGCGTTGTGTTGCGTCGTGTCACGCTACCAAATCGTTGTGAACTCGCTCGCCCGTACCAGGGCGTTCATGGCGCGCCACATTTCAAAACATGCTGCAGGTTTTTCTAGCGACAAAAGGTCGCCTGATACGCGTCTCTACTTTTAATTTGTATGGAGCATTGTCGCCCAGTCACGTTTGGTGCGAACGCACGGTTCTGTGGCCCCCAATGAAGACGTATTGCCCACGCCTGATCCAACATCGGACTTGTGAGGCTACTAATAAAGATTGCTTTGTGTCATGCAACAGATTTTGAGTTTAACGGTTTGTGTGTCCCTTAAAGGTGTAGATTTCTTCCCCTTAGGTTAATCAGACACAATGCTCATGCGGGAGTGCAGTCAACTCACCTCAGTGACGGCGCGTGAACCGACCAGCCGAAGTCTGCGATCTTCAGCTCTCCACGGAAGCCGAGAAGGAGGTTCTCAGGCTTGATGTCCCGATGAATCACCTTTTTCTCGTGGCAGTACAACAGCGCATCGGATATCTCCTCCATGTACTAAAACATAAACAACACACTGGAAATTATACAAAAATACATTTAGCTAACGACTGGTTTTAACGCCAGTACTGCAGTTAAGCTATTTTACAGTAATCGTACATTTTATTTTGCCCCACTGCTTTTCAAAGTCTGGATGTGGAGTTCTGTATTTTTTTCCCTTACCATTGCATGCCTAAGACAGGAGGTTAGAAAACACTAAAACGTCAAATTCAATATTTTCAACATAAAATACAAAGTTGGCTTCAACAAAAGCACTTTAGGCAGACATTGACTGCAGGGCGTCACCACTGACTGTTTACAGTGCTCATGGCTGTCAGTAAAGTTCAAGAGATATTAATTTGTGTACCCACACTTGGTTACTTGTCCTATTTCAAACCATTTCACCCCAGTACAAGACAGCCAGTGAAGCCGTTTGTCTCAAGACATAGACTAATGACATTTTCCAACCGTCAACATCATGTTACAATCACAACAAAACAGACAATAAATATAAAAATAGATAAATAGTGGACCCCCTTACGGTGGCGGTGCGCTGGTCGTCAAACCGTCCACACTTCTGGAGCTCCTTGTACAGCTCGCCTCGCGGGGCGTACTCCAGGATCAGGAAGACTCGCGTGCGATCGTGGAAGTAGTTGTAAAAGCGAAGGATGTTGGGGTGCCTACAACAGATAGTAGAATATCAGAATCTTTGGTTGTAAATACTGCACAATGTATGGGCAGTTTTAAGTAAATGGAGAAAACATGTAATAATAGACTTAGGGCATTTAGCAGACGCTTTCATTAAAAGCGACTTACAATAATTAAGTTTGTCCGAAGAAAGAAACAAAAAATATATTGGACGTTGGTACAGTATAGATGTTCATAAAAAACAAGTGCCAATATACAACTTGCATCTTATTATAAGATCAAACAGTATTACCATTAAAAACTAGACTTATTTCATAACCACCTACTTGAGATGGGCCTGGATCTCAATCTCTCTCCTCAGCTGGTGCTCCACACCCTCCTTCTCCATCTGGGACTTGAACAGACACTTCAGTGCAATCACTGCTTTGGTCTTCTTCTCTCGTGCCATATAGACGTTTCCAAACTTGCCCTTGCCCAGCGGTCGACCGATGTCAAAGTTCTTAATACTGACATTAAGATGAAACCAAGAAGGGATTTTAGTATGCGTTACAAAACATAAGACATCTGAGGTTCAGCAAGAGAGCTTAACGTGCTACACAGAAATACAAATGAGAAGTAAAGCCCTTCTTCGCCAAGGGAACAATAGGGCTTGCACCTCACAACACTACATCTTAATGACTATGTTGGAATCATAAAAGCCATGGAAAGTTTTTTGGTCATCATTAATCCTTAAATTATTCTGTCATATGGAAAGACATTTGTTTGAAACTGCAAAAGCATTTATAATGCAAGACGGTGCCCAACAGTTTATTATCCTGAGCTATGATTTATTTTACTTGGATTTAGGACTACATTACGCTATAGATTTCTCATTATCGAAGAGTATCACAAACAAAAACTTGCATATAACGACCCTATAAAATAACTAAGAATTCTTACCTTAGGGGAAGCGTAATTGTTGAGTAGACAGGCTCTCTTACTGGTCCTTGAAAAAAAAAAGATCCATTTAGAAAAATACGTTCACCAACACATCTTTCATCTATAAATGACATTAGAAGGTGTCCAAGTACCCATGCCTGCAGAGGTCTCTGGCCGTGGATTGACTTGAACACGCTGTGGACCAACTGATGAACTCAGGGTTGTGAACTGATATTTGGAAAGACACCATTATTGATTAATTCACCATCATATCAAATGCTTAAATGATTAATAAGAGTTAATGAATATTCGTTCAATAAGCGGCCCCTGTGTTGTTGCGTCTGAGAGGCAGTAACCCACTTGTCTTTGGGAGCCTTTGGGATCGTCGTTCTCCTTGTTCTGCAAAAAAAGCACAACACGACAGATTTTAGTCCAAGTCCATTAACACTTAATCATAATCATTTTAACACGGAAAGAGTTAACTTCTTCAGAAATCAATGACCAGTTGTTTTCGCCTAAGGCTGTCCACACTGCTAAAGATAAATTAAGACACATGATTAAGAAGTCTGGCACACAGCCGCTAACTGTACAAGCAACGTTAGCTTCTATTTAATGAATGATAATCCGCCGTGACCTAGAATCCTTTAGCGAAATTAAGTGAGTTACCCACACGTTTAGATTTACAAGCAATGTTAGGCAAGTAGTGTTTTATTTTAGATTATAATAAGAAGACCTTAAAGCTAAGCTAAGCTATTCACACGATCAAAGATAAACGTGAAAAAAACCACTGCCGTGTAAACGGAAGAGTATCTGAGGATTGATGAAAATGTCCATTCTTAATAAAGTTATATAATGTATCAAGTAAATGCGTTACCTTCGACATTTTGAATAATGTCGATACCAAATCTGTAGGAGCGCTGCACAATTAAACTATGTAAGTATTTTGAATGTCCACCGCGGCCAACGTTTAAAAAATACCGTGCTCCTGATTGGCTTGGTGGTCTCGACGCGCTGTACAGAGGATGCTCATTGGTCGAAATAGGACCAATCTTCGGGACTTTTGATGCAGCATAGCGCGGTGAAGTCACGCCCTTTCCGGGAGAGGACATGATGAGATAGAAAAATATGAATGGGTTTCAATGGAGAGAAAGTAATTATTTTCTGGTCCCGGTATTTATATATCCCCGGATTACACATATGTTTTCTGGGTTTAAATGATAATTTTCCATGCAAAGAAAACTAAAAATCTTCTCTCCATTGAAACCCGTTCATATTTTTCAAGGCTCTACCGGAAAGGGGGACGACTTCGCCAACCGTGAAAATATAATTCAAATTCGAATGAATATTTTCCTTTTCTCTTAGGAACTGAAATTAATTATGAAACAGTTATGTATTTTTTTTGTGTGTCGGTTTTAAGTAACTTTGTTCTGTATTATTTATTATTCCTTTTTTTTGCAATGCAATGTAGAACAATAAATGCATGATTCTTTTGTATCTGGGTTTCATTGAACAACAATAAATATAACGCTATACAAAATAACTATTTATAATTAAATGTTGAGCGTTGGTTTCCACAGAAAATGGTGTTCCCATGATTTAATTTTTCATATTTAAAATAATAACTATATTGGATACAGTAATGATGATATACTAATGTGCTTAACTTAACGAAACAGATTTTAAATCTTAAATATTCCCATTTCATATTCAGCATGTTTCCAATATGCCCAGGCACAGCCATATCAAATACAAAATGAAAACAATAGGACCTCATTAGGGTTGGTCATAGTAACATGTTTTATGTGATCATTGGAGCTCAAGCTTTGGTTGTTTACAGATGGAAGAAACAGGAAACAGGTGGAACATTGCAAACAGTATACCCTTCATCTCAGTAGCTGACATCTGCTAGTTGTGGCTTTAGCTAGCAGCTTCCTATCTGCATGTTGAGACCATTGTGTTAGTAAAACATAAAGACTGTGTAGATACAATGGAGTTAAGGCTAAAGAGACAAGAACATGGTCAATTGGCCTAGTACATAACAAAGTGATATCCTAGTCAGAAATTATTTGAACAGAACAGTTGGTGAACACTAGTGTACAGTGTGGCAACAGAGCAGCTAACGACCGCTGCAATCGGGGAATGGGGTCGTTCCCGTCTTGTCTCTTATGGCCGTCCTCTTCCTCGTTCGCACCTGCCGCCTCCCCACTGTCCCTCTCCTCCTCCTCCTGGTCACTGCCCTCCCCGTCCACCCGCAGCGGGGCCTGCTTTGGTTGGAAGAAAACTTCCAGGAACTCTAACTTGCGCAGCTGACGGATCATCCTGCAACTCCTCAGTACCTGCATCTCACTGAGCGTGCACGCCCACAAGCAGAGGCTGTGGAGGTCTTTGAGACGGCTGGCGCACAGCAGACCGGGCCCCACCTCCTTCCCCCCCAGGCTCAGCTCCTCCAGCCCCAGCCAGCCAGACCCCAGACCCAGTGAGGCCATTTGTAGCTGGTAGCCCTGCCTCCCGGTGATACCTATCTCTAAAAACTTGAGCTTGGAAAGCCCCTCCAGGCCTGATCCAGAGTGTTTGGCCGCACAGCTCCGCAGACCGTTGGCTGTCACGCGGAAAGTGTCGCGCAACTCCAGGCGGCTCAGCCTATCCCAGGAGGTCAGGCTTTGGAGGTGCTGGTCGGTGAAGGACGGCACGTTGTTGAGGACCAGTCGCTCAATGCTGACCCCTGACGAGGAGCCCGTTCGTTTTCCTGCCGTGCTCTGTTCTGGTTGCTGGGCGCCGACATTGGAGGGTGCGCCACCGTGACCCGGTGACTCACTACCAGGGGTCAGGTTGAAGAAGCTGGGGGGCAGCTCGCAGCCACGCAGCTCCAGCACCTGCAATGTTGGTGGGAGGAGACGGCAGCTGGGCAAGCCTCTGAGGTCTGTGTGCAGCAGGTAGAGTTTGCGCAGGCGTGGGCACTTGAGGGTCAAAGCTCTGAGCCAGGACTTGGATAAAAAGACGCCTCCCCTTGCCGAAAGCAGCAAGCCACGCAACCGCAGGCACCGTAGCCCACAGCCGAAGTACTGGCGTAGTAGAACCCAGAGGATGCGGGATGTCACCTGACCAACAATGAGCAGTAAGGATAATAGATGGGGTGAAGAATGACAACATACCAGTAGACAAAAGAAAACGCAATATTTGAACTTTTGACAACTAATACCTTTAGGATTCCTGTAAATGAATTGTTAATGAGATCATGGAAAATAAGTAAACATTGATTGACATCAGATGCATAACCCGTACACTTTGTTAATTCGTCTCGTAGGATTTATGTTGTTGGTAGAACAACCAAATAGTCAAACACAGTCAGTCAAAACAAATGCCTTCGTACCCCTTTCCAGGCAGTGAGATCAACAAGTCTCCACAATCTCTGGTCTTTCACAAGACGTTTCCATCTTTCACACACCCTGAAAAAGAGTCACGAAATATATATTCAGATGATGTGAGTGACAATATAGAGAGCTACTGTGTTTGAATACGATATGTAACAAGCCGATAGGTACGCTCAGAAACAATGAGTACCGCTCACGTTACCTTCCCGCTCTGACCAGCTCTCGCACACCTAAATACGATAAAATATCAATTAAAATATTCTCGGGGAAGTAATCCAGATTCCAGACCCGAAAATCTTCCATTTTGTAAACAAACTCTTATACACGGAAGAAATATCGCGACGCACCGCCGTTGCGCACGATCACCAACCCTGAAGAAAGACGAGTCAGCGCGACAACAGTACCTAGTCTGAAAACCGACTCACAAATGCCATTCTTATCCCAAATATACGATGCTAATGAAAACACTATACTTTAAAATGTGCCATATTCCTCCACAGAAACCTGACATGATCGCGTTAATCGTTCCCAAGAGTGGTTTGTTGTTAACATCTGCAGCAACAGCGCCGCCCCCGGACGGTTTTCTACTAGGGGTGGAAGAACCCAGCGCGCATGCGTGGTTCATCGGACAAGATGGCGACGAGCAATGGTGGAGGGATGGAGGTGGACGGCGCCGGTATGTGTCTATTAATACCCCTTCCGTGGCTAACACACAATAATATCATGCCCTATGTGGTGTTAAATATTCCTTTGCATGTTTCACATTCAGCGTTCACAGATCGTGCACCAGGGATCTGTACAATAAGCGCGCTGACACACACGTACACACACGCATCCACCACCCTGTGAGCTAGCATAAATTCATAACTGTCAACAAAGTCATCACTCGAGACTCGCCAGTCACTGGCGAGTCTCAGTGGAGTATTCATTAAATGATGTCCCACACAGCAGCACTACTGATCATGATCGGAAAAAACAACTGGTATACATTGTGACAGCCACTAGCATATTCTCCTTTAACCACTTTGTAAAGTCACGAACTTGTCGGAATTGGAACCAGGGAGGTATTGTCAAGTGTTGGTGCTCATCTTCCTTTTTTTGTGTGTGTGTGAACGCAGCCAGCCCCAGCGTCATGGCCTCTGGGGTCACTGGCAGCGTGTCTGTTGCCTTGCATCCACTCGTCATCCTCAATATATCAGATCACTGGATACGGATCCGCTCCCAGGAGGGGCGGCCGATGCAGGGTACTGTATGATTCACTGTTCCTTGCCTCACTGAAATAGTGCCCATGAGCAGTAAGATATGTGATGTTATCTTGACAAACGGCAAACCAAGCAAGTTATACCTTGAAACCTTTTGATTCAACATAATTCAAAGTCGTGTTTACTAACCGAGTATATGATTTGTTGCAGTGATTGGAGCCCTGATTGGGAAACAGGAAGGTAGAAACATTGAGGTGATGAACTCCTTCGAGCTGCTCTCCCACACCGTAGACGAGCGAGCACATATCGACAAAGAGTACTACTACACCAAGGAAGAACAATGTGAGAGGAACACAACCTTACTGTGCATTAATCATCCAGGCCATGTCTGTCTGTTTGTTTATTTTCCGGTTATCTTCTTTTAACCTTTTACTCTATGCATCAGACGTGCAGCTCTTTTCTCAGTGTGATGTTTACCTTCCCTCTGCCTCCCCAAATATAAACTAGCATATTGAGGAGCATATACTCTTTACCTAAATACACAAGACGCTCGCTGTATGAGAGCTTTGCTCAGAATAATATCATGTTCCTATTGTAATAGTCCCTCATATCCTTCACAGTCAAACAGGTGTTCAAAGAGATGGAGTTCCTGGGCTGGTACACCACAGGAGGTCCACCAGACCAATCTGACATCCATATTCATAAGCAGGTATACCGAGCAGAGGATCAAACACATTGGGTCGAACCGTATAACCTATTGTTGTTGTTTCTGTTTACATTCATCTGGCCGCTGCTCTTTCCCGTGTGGCAGGTCTGTGAGATCATTGAGAGTCCGCTGTTCCTGAAACTCAACCCGTTGACCAAACACACAGATGTGAGTCCAGCCATATGTTTTTTTTTGTCCAGAGCCTCTGTGCGAAAGCGTTATTACAGTTCGGCTTTGGGAAAAAAATAACATTGCCTTTTATTTTATTTTGCAGCTTCCTGTTACAGTTTTCGAGTCAGTGATCGACATAATCAATGGCGAGGTGAGGACTCCTTCTCTCTACCGAAATGTAATTCTGCCAGCCGCATTTATGAAGCTGGACATGTGTAAATAGTTAAGGGTGTGTGAGGGCTGCGTTAGCATCAAATGTGTTCACGTATTACAGCAATACAGAATATGGATTCCCACAAAAAAAAAACTAAACGTGGTCGCTGCTGATTGGTTCCCTCCCAGGCCACCATGTTGTTTGCGGAGCTCACCTACACGCTGGCCACGGAGGAGGCGGAGAGGATCGGCGTCGACCACGTGGCTCGCATGACCGCCACGGGCACGGGCGAGAACTCCACCGGTAAGGACGGATCTCGCCCCTCTCTCTCTCGCTGACATCGGACGTCCTCACAGTCCAGTGCAGTCGACGCCCAGCCGTGTCGTTTTTTGCTATTATTTCGACCCACTCACACACCTCCATCACCCTTGGGGTTAAAGGTGACCAATCCTTTGATGGGTATCTTTTTTTATTTGTAGAGACCCTATCCTCGTA
The DNA here is from genome assembly GCA_900291075.1 of Melanogrammus aeglefinus. NCBI lineage: Eukaryota > Metazoa > Chordata > Actinopteri > Gadiformes > Gadidae > Melanogrammus > Melanogrammus aeglefinus. The sequence continues at coordinate 53,492 of OLKM01001303.1, read as the reverse complement.
GTGGGCTGGCCAACAGACTTGTTTCGGTTATTTTGAATCACTGAACCGTTGTCCTATTTCGTTGGGTCATACTTGACCGCACAGTACGACCACAATGAGCTGGTTCAGCTCGTCATCCGGTGAATCGTGTCAGGATGAAGTCCGCGGTGTGTGAGCTCTCCTCCTCTTGTCTCCGCAGTGGCTGAACACCTCATCGCTCAGCACAGTGCCATCAAGATGCTACACAGCCGAGTGAGGATCATCCTGGAGTATGTGAAGGCGGTGGATGCAGGTGAGGTCATCTATGAGAGTGTACTCTTCAGTCTTTCAGGAGATCCCAGATGCAGCCATCAAAAGGGATGTACAGGGAATATTGGGTATGAGCAGTAGGGGTTGGGGATGCGCTTGCTCCATATGGGGATCAAATACCTTTCGTCAAACAACAAGAGGGTTTGGGAAGTCCCCCGCTGACTTCCAAAGCCTTGTACACGACGGTGGATCTGACAATTATTATTATAACATTTATTTGACTTAATTATTATCAATTGAGCTTTTCCTCCCTATCTGTCGGTCCAGGCGAGGTGCCGTTTAACCATGAGATCCTCCGGGAGGCCAACGCTCTGTGTCATCGACTGCCAGTTCTCAGCACCATCGCATTCAAAACAGACTTCTACGATGTAAGCTTCTGTCGGTGGACTGTGGCCACGGCGCGCTGTAATGAAGTCGGAGTAGGACTGAGCTTTATCCTCCACTAGGTGGAGATGTGCCTTTAGATCCATTCAGAGGTTTCAAGTAGGGCTGAATGATTTGGGAAAATAAGTGAATGCGATTATTTCGACCAATTTTGCGATCTAGTATAGGATTTTTTTTTCGATATTTCTATTTATTTTTTCTATATTATTCACTACACATGCATTCAATCCTTCTGTAGTCTGACGAACACAACATTGGAAGCAGTCCACATATAACATATAAACTGCTCTTTTCTTTAGGCCATGCCTCCCTGTTGAGATTAATTGATGCATTAATTGATATTATAACACCGTTCTCTAACTATTGAATTGTAGAAGAAAGAGAAATGTGAATCTTAATGATCTCTTAAAAACCTCAGAGGTGAGATTCTAGATGTTATTTTATTACATACTTTTGAACGCGTCATTTATTATTATGTTATGTCTTACATCGCCACCATGGGACGCTATAACACGCTGTAGGGTTAAGGAACGGCCCACAGAGGTTCCCATGCTGTTACGAAGCCAGTGTGATTCGTTGAACCCTCCTCCCCCTCCACTTTCAGCAATGCAACGACGTGGGCCTCATGGCGTACTTGGGATCCATCACCAAGACGTGCAACAGCATGAACCAGTTCATCAACAAGTTCAACGTGCTGTACGACCGGCAGGGGATCGGCCGCAGGATGAGAGGACTCTTCTTCTGATCGGCTGGAGGAGCTGGAGATCACATGAACTCACAAGCACTGCTGGTTTGTCTTTACGTTTTTTTGCTCGCCTTTCTTTTGGTTTTCTTTTTTCTTTGTTTTGTTTTTTTTCTTTTGGTCAGGTCAGACACATGTACTGGACTCCTGGTCAAATGCAAGCGCATCGAAAAACAAAATACCCCCCCTCCCACACACACCGTATTACACAACTTGGTATAAAGAGATCTAAGTCACTTCGGATGGTTTATTCAGATAAATCCCATGTACATGATACCCTAAAAAAAAATGTTTTAGCCCTCTCCCCCTTTGATTTGCTTTGCTCCGTTGATGTTGAATGTTTTCGTATGTAATAAATAACTTGATTTTTCATGGGACTTATATTCTTTTTTTGAATTAATCAAACCCACAAATAAATATAAAAGTGAAAGCGACTAGTATGCACACACCTTTGCTGACGTTTGGTGAGCTTACACAGAATCTGGTTTATGTTTGGAAAAGGATATGTAGCCGTTTTATTTTTAAGGGGTCTTTGTGGTCGTGTGGTGTGCTTGCTCTGCGTTTGAAGTTGAAGCCCCGCTGGCCCTGAAATTCCGACCCGGGGCGAGGAAAGTTTGAGAGGAGGAAGCTAGGAGAGGAAAGTAGAGAGGAGAACATTTAGGAGAGGAGAATATTTAGGAGAGGCCTCAGGGTAGTTAGGAGAGAAGAGAGATTCATTAGAACGGATAGGATAGGAGGGTAGGAGGATAGGAGATAATAGTTAGGAGTGAGGAGGAGGGTAGTAAGGAGAGGAAAGAGTAGTTAGGAGAGAGGGGAGGGGAGGGGAGGAAAGGGTAGTAAGATGAGGAGACATTCAGGCTGTTAAAAGAGAAAAGGGTGTAGAGATCAGGGGAGATGGTAGTTCGTTCTCTTTCTAGTCAGCAGTTTTGTGGCTGTTAAATCCCCTGCAGAAGCCAAAATAATGACCTTGTGCTTGTAAATCGCTTTCCTTTTAACAGTCTGCCTTTTTACCTGCCATATGGAACTAATTATTTAAGAACAAATTATTTTCTGTTCACACAATCTCCTTAAATTCATAAAGAGTAATACCATTCACCGAGCACTGTGTTTTCAACTTTTTATTTCCCAAATGAATCAAAAGATTTGTTACGCAAGGCTTGTCGTTCCGTGGGATTTACAAAATGTAAAATAAAATAAACTACGACGGCCATTAGAGGTGCAGCTTTTATTAACAGGCTGCCTGCCCTTTTAACACAGATGTTAACTGTACACTTGGCGGGAACAAGGCCGGGCATGCCTGATGTCTTGAGCCAGTATATTTGAATCACAAGTCTCTGGTTTAAACAGGAAGATGGTGGAAGGTGGAGGAGGTGGGGGAGGAGGTGGGGGAGGAGGTGGGGGAGGTGGGGCTGGCTGGAGCCCTACTGGCCGTCCTCGATGGGCTGGTCGGCGGGGTCGGCGGGCTGCGGGTACTGGAAGCGGGCCTGGTCGTACAGGTCATCCATGGGGTTGTACGCGTTGGGGTAGTAGAGGGCGTACGGGTGGGGGACCATCTTCTTCATTGGTGGGGGTGGAGGGGCGGGGGCTTCCTCCTCCTCCTCCACCACAGGTGAGGCGGGAGGCGGGGGCACCAGCGCCACCTTGCCCTGGACGTGTCGGGGTGGGTGGTCGATCAAGCAGTCGGGGTCCCAGTAGGGGTCGCAGTCGTACTCGATGCCCTTGAAAGAGCGGATGGGGGCGGGCGGGGATGACTTCTTGATGACCAACATGGACGGGGGCAGGGGGACGTACGCCTTGGGGGCCGGCGGGGGTGGGGGAGGCGGCGGCGGCGGCGGGGTCTTCTGGAGCTTGCAGGTGGGGTGGTAGCGGGGGTCGCAGAGCACCTGGTATGGCCCCCGTGGGGAGGTACACGATGTGCGGCTTGCAGAGGGGGTCCTTGGGGTTGCACAGGTACAACATGTCCGCCTGGGACCTCAGGGGCTGGGGGGGAGGAGGGGGAGGAGGGGGAGGGGTGGCGGGGAGCTCCTCTGGCAGGACCCGGCCCTTCATGGCCGGGGGAGGCATGAGGTATTTGCACTTCTTGTCGGTGGCCGGGTCGCACTGGGCGACGGGCATGCCCAGCTTGTTCTGGTAGTGGGTGGCGTCCGGCCCGTAGACCTGCTCCAGGTTACGCATCTGCTGGTAGAGCATCCTCAGCCTGTCGATCTCATAGATCTGTCCGGGGAGGGGGGGTGCCACGTGTCAGGCCAGGAGGACAAGAGGAGGAACAAAGCAGATCGGCCGTCACGAATAAGTGGAATAAGTGGCTCCACCGTTGTGCGATTGAACCCAGACGGTGGGGCAGTCGGACTACAGTCAGGTCCACTGTGGACAATCATGGTAGCAAAATAATAGAATGTGTATTCAGCGAGATTTACCAGATTACAAGACAGGACTCGGGACATTAAATACGTGGCTCACCCCCTCGGTGTGTCCGATGCTGCTGTAGTAGCGGTAGAAGGACTGGAAGTCGGGGTTTCCTCTGTGCCATCTGGGGTCCACGTTGCGCTTGGGTCTGGAGTGGGTGAGGAAGTCATTGGCCCGCGCGGAGTCTACGCTGATTGAAGGACCCACCACATCTGTGAGGGTAAGAGATCAAGTCGAGTTGTGTCGTCCACTCAGGTGAGACAAAATAAGATCATTCAGAACATCAAATATGTCCATTATAGATTATAGGGACGGATTTATTATAACAATAAGAGAAATGAGTGGAGGAAAAATGTGAATTACCCTCCTGATTGATGACATCCAATAAGGATTTGGCATCGAGCAAACCTGGTAAATTTGTTGCCATTAGTATTGGGATTTGTTTTTTTGCTTCAATGACTTGTGATCTTGAGGGGTAAGGGGAGATGAAGGGAAGCAGAACTAACCTGGAAGCCATGTAAGGCAGCATATGGCCACTGCGAGCCACAAGGGAGCAATCATCCTGACGCCACTGGATATCAGACAAAGGCGGTCAAATGAAATATTAATTCATTAGAAAATGTATTTACGAACCGACTACATCCCAAAATATGCAACAAGGTAATTTAGATATGTAAAGTAAATTGTCTTGTTTTTGAAATATTGACAAATAGATCAAGAGAATACATAAGAAAAATGTTTGCCGTCTTATTACCACAAAGATATTTGTACTTTTTAAAAAAAATTCTAGAGATATGTATTCTGCATAAATATGACCAACGACTAATCTCAAAATTGAATTGTAGAACATAGCTTACCTTGGTTGAGTAGGACGACTTCATTGTAGAGGCAGGCAGGTGGGTTATATACATGCTCCGTGTGTCACTCAATGCGACTCATCGCTGATGTCCAATAGGATTTGACCACCTTTAAAACCCGGACCTGGGCCCTCCCCTCCTTTTAATGATGGGCTTCTGGTGCCTATTAAGAATTAAAGTGCCTTGGAGTGGAAGAGAAAAGCAATAAAGAGCCCAAACTTCAAATGAAAACTCCTCATTAGGTCTACAGGGAGAGGAGCACCTGCTGGGACAAGACCTGCCTCTCAGAAATGGTGCAGACTAGTCTCCCAGTCAAAAAAGAACTAGAAACCCTTCCATAGGTCAACATTCATATAGCGCATGTTTAGTCAAATCGCTTATTTTAGCCTTAAACTTTGCAAAAATTGGAGGCCTTATCTAAAAAAAAAAAGCGCCTCACACTAAAGTTGCTAAACTGTCCTGCAAATCGCAGTAATTCCCACCAACTTTTCACCAGCGAATGTGTGGCTGTTAACGAGAGTTATTACCAAGTGCTTGTTTAAAAGATCAGCACAAATGCCAAAGGCAGTTTCATAGAATTCCTAAATTTAAGAATTTGAACATAATCTACATTCATGGTATTTTTAAATAAGGACCATAAAACATTTTAAAAATCAGGGATGGAAGGACAAAGGCTGATGTGTAATGGCATTTCATGTCCACACAGCAACCAAGGCAGGAATTATTGTCTACACAGCAAAACTAAAAAAAAAAACCAGCCATTAAACAGCTGGTTTTGCCCATATAAAAACCTGCCATCTTGAAAAACCTCTACTGTAAAAATTGTCATACTGTACCTCATTGTTAAACCAAAGTTTATTAACAAATCAATGAATGCATTGCTAAAATATTCAGCATCCTACAACAAGCGAAGCAAAACCATCCAAAACACGGCCAACACACATCGTTTGTCAATGTTCCATACACTGCTTTCAAAATACATATTTACAAGTATCAACTGTTACCTCAAATCTAAAGAAGAGCTAGGATTGTGGAAAGTCCAAATTGCGTTGCTCCAATACATATCGGCGAGACGTACATTTTTAATTGTGCATTGGAAAAAAAAACAACCTTGCACTGCTGCAACGTGTCTCGCTCCACATGAAGCCGCGCAGCCAACCAGAGGGCACTGTGGGAGTCAGTTAAAAGGGTCCGTCGTGGAGGGTCAGGTAACAGGGCTGTAGTGGCGCTGGGGTGCCACCAGGGAGTGCTGCTGCTGCTGCTCCTCCTTACACGAAGGTGATGCGGGAGCGGCCCTGGTTGACCTGCCACACGTTCAGCTCCTCGTACTCCTCCAGCGCCTCCTGGAACTGGGCGGGGGTGAAGCCCCGCGTCACGCAGCGCTGCTCGGCGTCCGCCATGCGCACCACGCCGCCGGACCCGCCGCGGCCCCCCTTGCTCTCGGTGGCCAGCTCCCTGAGCAGGGAGAAGATGACGTCGGCCGGCCTCTGCGTCCTGGAGGAGCGGGGCACAGGGAGAGAGAGGTCAGTGAGGGGGAGACGCCAGGGGTCCGATCACTGACGGGGTCACTAGCAGGAGGCTTCACCCCCAAGGGGGCTGCACGTCGTTAAATGAGCCGATGCAGAGGGGAACATCTTGCCACAAACGAGATTGTTTGAAATAGTCAACGTGGATATACTTGGTGAGAGTGAATAAAGACGGAACACGGCATAAAACGTAATCGTTGCCTGAAATAAACCATGATGTACTTTGAATACCTATACAATAGCACAACATCCGAAATGTACCTAGGGCAACATTTAATTCCAGTAAAGTAGAGCAACTAAGAGGTAGGCTAAGGCAAAATCTCCAATAAAAATCAATAAATTCTATGCAAATTTGAGAATGTATACCAATCGGTAAACCCAATTTAAAATTTCGACCCCTCAGTATGGGTCCTTTGACGATGAAGAGGTTAACGCCGTTGTCCACTTTGTGCATCACGTGTCCTCAATGGACGGTCTCCACACTTGGGTTTCCAACCGCCGACCCAAACCGGTTTTAATAGCAGACAGACAGACAGCTGCTGGCATCGGACTCCCACTTCCTGTCTGCATGCCATTAACACTTCTTCATTAGCACCGGGAGATCCCCGAGCAATGTTTACGTGGGACAGTGTTTGCAGGGCGCGAGACGATTGGCTGAACACATGAGCAGCCATTGAGCGCAAACCGTTAAAAAAACAAAGAGCGGCTTTTACGACTTCCTCTTAGGAAAATAGCTGCTTGTGTTACAGCGCACGCACAGGGTGCTCATAAACAGCCGAGCGGGTCAGATGCGCTGATGGCCGCGGGCGGGCTAGGAAGGTAAGGTATCCGAGTGTGGGAAACGTGCATCACACGTCTACACAGTTTATTATCCCATCTCATATAACCATACCAGTTTTGTGTGATTTGTGTGGCGCAGAGATGCCGTTTTAAGTAACCACGGAAGGGCTTTGGTTTGTTTTGGGTATCCTGTGTGAACAGGAAGCATCGTCTTCGCGGTCGTGTAGAGTCAACGGACTGGAACGCAGGGATGCTTAATTCTACACCTTTAAGCTCATCAACACAGTGCCTAATCCCAGGTCTCAAGTTCCCAACCACGAAACCAGACTCAAGGCGTCCAACCCAAAGACGTGCCCCCCAACGCTGACCTGGTGGTACCGGACTTGTCCGTCTGCAGCGAGTCCTTGGACATCTCCATCAGCCGCATGGCCTCGTTCACGTCCTCCTTCCCCACCACGTCCTCGTTGCGGAGACGTGCCTGCGAAAGAGTGTCCAGCGGGTCAGATCGCAGAACTCGACGGCCCGTTACAACCATCAGTGTGGTGACGACGCAACGCGTTACAATCTGCCAGGGGGGGGGGATGCGCTGTGCCGGCACTGTCAGACCGAGACAAGTGCAATGCCCTCTGGGAAGGCTGGCAATTGCCCAAGTCTCCGCCTCTCAACACCGGCAAATCTCAAGAGGTTCAACACGCATACAAAGATCCCACAGGACACATGGACCTCAGGCGCATTGGGTCCCGCCACGGTCAGTTTTGCATGGGTTTGCACAGCGGCTCCGAAGCACCCAGGCTGACTGCCCACCCTGCAAAGCTGACCGGAACCGACACGTCATCTGAACCATGGTTTACTCTCACGGTTCCACGAGTTACAACTCCGGTCCAACTTTCAGTCCCTGATGTCGGCTTCAATGCCAGGCGAAAAGATGGCATGGATAAACAACATTCACACACAGACCAAAAACAGCAGTGCACCCCTAGTGGACATTCAGACGTAGAACATGGCTAACCCGTGTGCCTTAAGTGCTGGTTTTGCAGTAGGAAGGGTGACTCTTCTACCTGCACAAACAGCACTTTTGACACCTGGGAGCGAATCGACACTGATGACGCTTTCAGGAGTCTAGCCGATGAACGACTTGGATGTAGATGTGAACCAGATGATCCCAGACGTTTGATTGAGGTACGCTGATGGGGGGGGAGGTGGGTCACCCTGGTCAAACAGAGGACTATCGTGCCAGCGTTTGAGATAAGTGCTTACAGGGCGGTAGGCCAGGTATCAATACTACCTGCACTATAAGCACTTTAGCAAACACTTCACTGAACTAGAACAACCAGTCAACAGTGTGAGAACTCAGCAGGATGGCATGCATGAATTCAATATTCATTCAGACACGACGAGTTCTAAGTAAATCAGAAACGAGAGTGAACTTGTTTAAGTACGTTTCGGCAAAAAAAAGAAAAGAAAAAAGTGTTTCAATAATGAGAACATAATAAAGAAGAAACATTTTCCTGATAAACATTTGAGAGCAGTCCTCTGTTGAACCACTGAAGGGTGCGAGAGAAGCTCCCCCAGCCCACCGGGCCCCAGGGACAGGGCTCACCAGTGCAGTGGACAGGCGGAGGATGGAGAGCAGGGTTCGGGCCGAGGTGAAGGTGGTGTCCTTGCTGACTCGCGCCTCCTTCCTCATCTCCACGTAGGCGGCGGTGATGTACTCGGCCAGGTCCTGGGGCACCACGGGCTGCCTGGTCTGGCAGCGGGCCACGTAGCGCCTGCGGGGGGGGGGGGGGAAGACGCCACAAGGCGGTCAATACGTGGTGGACACCCAATCAGGGCTGGGATACATCTGGACACAGACAATAGGCCACAGTAGCTCAGGAGGTTGAGCGGGTTGGCTGCTAACCGCAAGGAGGCTAGTTCGATCCCCGGCTCCTCCAAGCCGTGTATCCCTAAGCAAGGCGCCTCACCCCACCTGCTCCAGATGAGCTGCCCCCCTTGCATGGTTGACTCCGCCGTCGGACTGTGTCAATGTGTGCGTGATATTATATATTGTAAAGCCCTTTGGATTAAAGCACTATGTAAATACAGTCCATTTACCATTGGACAAGGTCAATTGGCCTGGGGTCTGAGAGCACACACCCAGCCACCGAGGGTCCCCCCCCCCCCGCGGCCCCGCTCACCTCATGAGCTTCATGTCGATGGGGGTGAAGTGGGTGGGCGGCTGCCGGCAGTGCTGGTGCACGTAGGTGATGTGCTGGGCGAGCCGCAGGTCCGCCTCGGCGTCCGGCTTGTCCTGGATCAGCCACAGCAGGTCGAACCGGGACAGCAGCGCGGCGGGCAGCTGGATGTTCTGCTCCAGGGTCTTGCGGGGGTTGTAGCGGCCGTACGCCGGGTTGGCCGCCGCCAGGATGGAGCAGCGGGCGTTGAGGGAGGTCATGATGCCCGCCTGGCGGGAGAGACCGGTAGGTCAGAGGTGAACTTAGAAATAAGGTTCTCTCATCATTATGACGCTCAACAAAGGTTTTTATTTTTCACACACAGGACGTGCAGTGACATGTTTGTGTGGGACACGCGCTGTATTTTCTGTGCTACAAAAAACCCAATAATTAATACAAAGATGACGGTTCAAGAACGCAATAAAAAGCAGCTAAAGGAGACACACTCGCGGTTACCTTGGCGATGGAGATGGTCTGCTGCTCCATCACTTCATGGATGGCTGTGCGGTCGGCGTCGGCCATCTTGTCGAACTCGTCGATGCAGCAGACGCCCTGGTCGGCCAGCACCAGGGCCCCTCCCTCGAGGGTCATCTCCCCGGTGAGGGGGTCCTTCATGACGGCCGCCGTCAGCCCCACGCCGGAGGAGCCGCGGCCCGTGGTGTACTGGCCTAGGGGGGGGGGGGGGGGGGGGGGAGAACACAGGGGGGCTACGGTCAGCTGGGGGACGGGCCGGTGCTAAAGAGCCCGTCATTTAACACGCGTTACATCTAGCATTCTGAGACCAATGCAGAAGTATTGCGTGCATATAGCCTATTTCTCAGACCCGCCATTTGTCGATGAACACCCACTTACTGCGAGGAGCCAGGCGGTCGATATAACACAGCAGCTGGGACTTGGCCACACCAGGATCCCCCATGAGACAGATGTTGATGGTTCCTGGAAACAAGTAGAATAAAAACCTAAATATGTGCACACAATGCATTACAGAGACATCACGTGCCTTCTAGATTGTCCTAGCGCATTGACGTACAGACAGAGTCAACACATAACCTTGAGTCACTCGCTCGTTTCAAATCATTCGCGGGCACATGCCTCGTACCTTTGAGCGTTACAATATCCAATGTAATGTGATATATTATTTTGATCATTGACATTCCTTTCCACAGTTGCACAGCATTTGTAACTAAATCCATGTTCTCGACGTTCGTCGAGTATATTTTCAATCTGGAGACGGCATCTTCCCACGGGACGTTACCTCTGATCTTCATGCCTTTGGGGGCCTGCTGCACCCCCCCTACGAGCAGCAGGAGCAGGGCCTTTTTGACGTCCTCGTGGCCGAAGATCTCCGGGGCGATGGAGCCCGACAGCTTCTCGTAGAACCCGTCGGCTGCAAGACACAGCAGAGCACACCGTGCGTTAAAGCAGAAGAGCCATCCCATGTCGGACCTCTCGCTTGGGGCCCCAAAGACGAAGCGGTTCAAACAAACGCCGCAGCCCTTAAGATGGGCGTCAGAGACACCGACGCCCATCTGGGATTAATACAAATGCCAATATACCAGTGATATCACGCATCTCCTCTTCGCTCAGATCACCGGTCCCCAGCTCGTCGTCCTCAGTTTTGTTCATGAGCGTGATGGCGTGTGCCTCCAGGTACGTCTCCGACAGAAGACCCTGGGGACAGGATGAGGGGACGAAACCAACGGTCACACAACCAATTACACTTTTACACAGGGGGCCTTTGACCACCAGGTGTGATGATTAGTCATGACAAAGCACTTATGGGTACAATACGGGTACAAAGACCGGCCAGCAGACCTAGTGGACCGATCCACTAAGCACACGTATGCAAATCCAGGCCAACTTGTAACAGCACTATAAGGCCAAAACCTGGTGGTACAATATGGGCCCTTCGAATACATTTCCCTCCTAGTGTAAAATCTCTGCCTTCAGCGATATATAGCATCACCCCACCTCCCCCCCAAGCAACCAGCACTGCAGGTACTTCCCGTAGAGCACCCAGCGCCAACAACCCGAAATAAGCAGCAGGAAACCGGAGGTTCCAGAGCCCGTACCTGGACGGCCTGTTTAAAGCCGGTGCGCAGCAGGGGCAGGAAGACCCCGGTGATGGCTACGTGGTCGCCAGGCTGGGTCAAGCGCGTGTTCTCCCCGCGGGCGTACACCGCCATGCTCCTGGGGATGTTCCCCACGGGCACCTGGTCGCTCTGCATCCACACACAGGAGAGAAGGAGTTACTCCACGCACCTATTGGGGCCTTTTTTAATTTACTTCATATATTCTTTGGACATTTTTCTTCATCTCAAATTATTAACACTGCTTTGTAATTTGTAATTGCTACGATGATATGCAAATATTCCTTCTTGGCAAAATAAAGTTGATCCTTTTCCCTTTGTTCTAGAAAGCACTCAGCTCAAGTAGGTAGTAAACATTTAAAGAGCATCATCGTCTTGTTCTCTAGACGCTTTGCGTAGGAAGCCGTACAGCCACAGGTCAATAAGGGCGCAGTGGGTTCGGTCCCAGTTCCCTTTGGCTGGGAGCAGAAACCCTAGCTACTGGGCCATCCTGCCACTACACCTACTGGGCTCTATCCAAGAAACCTGAAGGGCCTTACGTGCTCCTGGATGCGAAGCTCCTGGAACTTGACGAACTTTGAGCCTCTGGTCTGCAGGTAGAGGCGGCCCCCGGACTTGTTGGTCACGCACTCCTGCCCGGGACACATGATGAGTGGCATGAAGGTTGGGGACTGGATCTGGAGGAAGATGACAGGGTTGTTAGGGATACGGGCCGCATTATGCGACCAACACAGACACAAAAGGGGGTGCATGTGGCTCTTGAGACAATGATTCTGAGGGTGGACAAGCACGCAACACTGACGCAGATAAGCGGAAATCGAATTTAGCCACAGGTATTGCGGAAAACATTGTGGAAAACAGCGGCACATCTTTTTGCGACACCATTAGGTGTCCTGATGGGGAAACCCTTGAAGACTTACTGGCTGGTAGGTCTCCGCCCCGCACTGGTCGCAGGTGTACGTGGCAACAGCCATCATGGGCTTGACCTCGGTGGCACGGGTCACGATGCCGCGCACCGAGACGAGGTGGCCGATACTGTCGGCGCGCACGTCCCGGACCACCTTGGGCTTGGATGTTCCGGGGGTCTTGAAGTACACCTCGCTGTGGATGGAAAAACAAGAAGTGTTCAGTAATGTTTAAAAGCCCCCCCCCCGTATCATATGCACGGGTGATCTTCATTAACAGCCTACCCACCGGTGAAATCACAAGTGGGAGGGTCCAAAATTATGTATGACGGGTAAACTACCCAACTGGAGCCATCATCCATCATACAACTGGGGGGGGTGGACCATACCACTTGAGAGGTCACTAGAGGACAGAATTAAGCTTTCTGTAGGAAAAGAGACCTTACAAACGTCTCATTAGCTCAGCGGGGTACTGGTTGCGGGCATCCCTGGTGTCTGCAGGGTCCCGGCCCCTCTGTTCCATCATCAGCCGGTGTTCAATGTACACGTCGAGCGAGTCTCTGGCCACAATCTGAGGGAGGCAAAGCGCTGGCTTAGTGAACATTTTAACTTCTGTTCTAAGTATTTTTAAATACAGAACTGTAGATTTCCCCCCGCTCCATCACCTGAATCTCTGCCCCATGTACCCCCCTACATTGCTTGTATGTTCCCACTTACATCTCTCTCCCTGTACTCTGGGAGCAGCTCATGGATGCTGTCTGCGAACAGGCCCATGTAGCGCTTGGCGTTCTCACAGATGCTCTCCACCAGCTCGGGCTCCTCCATGGCGACGTCGTCCAGGTCCACATGCAGCGCCACCTGCTCTCTGTGGGCCAGGGCCACCTGCACACACCCAGAGACATCGTTCATCAAATCAACCGTTTCATTTTTTATATATATATATATATATATATATATATATATAACACTTTCATTTGTTGCAATGGCAGTGTTGATATTGCCTTGCATAAATGATCCAACTAGGAATGTTGCATTTGGTTGATTTTGTAGAGGGAAAATGTATAAATTCTACAGCAGAATTCCTTTCTGGGCCAACTGACAAGATTATTATTAAGATAATTTAACGCTTTACGACCCATGTTGCAGCAAACCAAATATAAAATAAATTAAACTATTACTGAACCAATAAATATACATATAATGCATTATTGCCATCCCGTGGCAAAATAATGAAGGCATCCAATTTTGTGGGGGGGTGAAACTAGTGGCAGCCATTATAATGTATTTTCCTACAACTTCCCCAATCAAACTAAGGCTTATTATTTTATTTCTCATTACGACATCCAACTTGAAAAATTAACCTAATTATAGTTTTGAATATACTTACAAGCTGGGCTCCATATTTAAACACCTTCTTGCCGTTGTCATCCTCAGAATAAAATTCCTGAAGGAACTTCTTGCATTTCTCTAAAAAGAAGAATCCAGACACAAATAATCACATTTAACCCGACTGGAATTCAGTTGGACATGATGTATTATTTATTTTTTTAACATTTCCAAACATTAACTATGTAGTTATCGAATATAAAAAGGCCCGGCAAAAAATGCTGGATCAACAATAACACCACCAGCGGGCCTTAAGACTGAAGCGCTCATTTGTTGTCCCACCGTCGACCCCCTTTTTTAGGTGATACGGCACACTGTAATATCGATGAGTCACCGTTGCTTACTGTAACTACTCGCACATGTAAAGCGTGGTTGGTTTGGTTATTAGAGGGAAAATAATCTCAGTTTAAGGCGTGCGATTGGAATAATTTTCTGAAGCAAACCAAACGGATACGAGTGTAAACATAACAAGCGTTGCACTCAGTTCAGGGTCCATTTTTAGAAGAGCAAAAATATACATACTTATCGTAAAAAGAACAAGTCCCAACAATCATAATACATTGAACACACGAAATAGTTAACCTGTATGTAAATAAAATGTGCTTTTACCCGGACAGGAGCCAAATGTCTACATGTTGAACAAATGTTTTTCTATGCTCGGGGATGTTATTGTAAACAAAGCAGCACATGGCTTTGTGCCTCGTCACCCAGAAACCCTTCGCGATCCCTGCGCTGATAAAGTAGTCCCGTTGAAACTTCTCCAAATTTCAGAAACCGCCTTTATACTGATGCAATCATCTATTCCTTACGATGTGGGGTCTTATTTGTATAGATACATCATTTAAAGTGGACGGTATATTAGACACCTAATAAAACTAGCACAATACACATTGATGTGGACTAAAATATCGTAATGGCAGCCAGCCAACCCGAATTTGCTAACGCTAGCTTACAGGAGAGCAATCGGGAAGCTATCGCTAAGTAGCCACAGCAGCACCACTGTAGAGTAAATACGAAGCCTAGGATAGATAGCTAGGCTTGTCCTCTACTACTGTTGGGCATGTTTAGGTGTCGTCCCTGTGAAGATACGGTTAGGTATATAATTATATAATAAATTGCTTTGCTCAAGGGACAATAAACAGGAAGCTCACGCTAGGTGGCTATCCAAGAGGAAGCTACCGCTAGGCGGCCAGGACAATAAATAGGAAGTTGGAGCAATACCAACAGAACTCAAGAAAAAAAAGCCTTCGATAATAGGTCATGTAGTACTAGTGCGATGTATAACGTCGGAGTGCACTCGGCGGCCACATGTGGACTGCTTTAATGTCGGGGACTTTAAAAGGCGGCGGACCACGTGCCGCCGACTGGCGCGCGGTCCTTTGTTTCCCAGAGCCTCATCCGGGTCCCCCCGCTCGGGAAGACCACCGACAACAGATGGAGCGACATGACGCTTAACTCCACCGAATAAGTCCAAACTAAACTTTAAAATAATACTCTACAATATAATGATGAACGATACCAGTGCCATTTAATATATCGAGTAATGGACAACTCCAAACGGTGAAGATAGGATTTACTCAAGGATAAAACTTGGGCGATGAAACCCAAAAAGATATCGCCATGAACTTGCTAGTTTCTGCATAAACACATAAGAGGCGGAGTGGAGTGTAGCTTGTCTTAAGGCACTGGTTTTTAAAGTAGGTTCTGGATCGCTTTTAGACACATTGAGAATGATCAAATTCTTAAGATCCAGGCAACTTGTTGCAGCCGTGAAACAAACCAGCTTGTTCAATGAAAACGTAACATTACCCTTTTCCGCGGAATAATCCTTCGGAGCCATGATAATTGATCCTAACAGAAGTCGGACAGCTTAATCGGAATAAGCAACGAAGTCGATTGCTTAATTTAAAAATATAGTTTACAAGCGAAAGATACTATTATTCATTCACTTGATCCTCCTCGGCAGATCTCTGCTCTCGTTGCAAAAACTGGCGCGAGTCTGACGTCTTGGCGGACCAATCAAAACTACTGCTGGGTCTTCTGGAGGTGTGGCTTCACTGTGGCGCGAAAGTTGCGGTCATAGCCCTGTCACGTGATTTAAATACGTCCTGTGCTGTGGCGCGAAAGTCAGCAATTGGCTAAAATAGTTCCGCGCACATTCATATCCTGGTCAAAAGGTTATGAAAAACAATAACCAACGTGTTTTTGTGTAGCCTCAAATATAAACTCACATTAATAAGAGGGCAGAACGGTTGATAGTTATATTTAATCAATTTTGAATATGACTTCAAAAGACAGTCCAAATTAACATTAACAAGAAACATAAAATACCTGCCACTGAGAAGATGCAGTTTAGTTAAACTCAACATAGTGCAAACTAAATCAGAAACCAAACAGAACATTTCACCCCCAAAACTTGTGACAACACATAACATAGGGGAAAAGCCATGTCAAGGGCATGAATTAACAAATATTTGTTTTTACTTTAACAATAAGAAGGCAATAGCATTTTTGGAAACGACAAAAGCATCTACCAACTGCCTTCTCTTAACAAACCCCATTTCTCTTGACAAATGATGCAGATGGACTTTTGACATGTCCATCATATGTAAAGAACAGATTGTTTTAATTAGTTTCATGTGCTCCCAATGTATGATAATCCCTTTAAACGTATAGGAATTTATAAACTGACAGGAGTTATTGGTTGAACTCAGTCAAACAGATCATCCAGGACACTGGCTGAGGTTTGGCGGTTGGAAGGCTGGAGAGAGATGGGGAAATATAGAAATGAAAGTCATTATACCTGTTGCAAAGAAACAGGTATAATTATTTTGTGTCATTGTGGACTACCTCACCAGTGTATAGCCAGAGTCTGGGTCCGAGCTACTATCGAATTCCTCAATTTGAGGCTCCTCCTCTGAATGGTCCTCCTCTATCAGAGACAGCCTGCAGACACGCAGCACAAATCAGTCAGGGTATGTCTGCCTTAGAGATTTTGCAAGAGAATACAATTTCTTTTCAACCATGATGGAAAATTCTGGAAAATATATGATATAATATTCTACTATGACTATTTTAATTTTTTTTTGAGTGGTTTACATTAAATCCAGATAGTCATTCAGTACTTCCTATTGACATAGTGAAGTGAGTCAAATGTATTTACAAGACACATTTAAAAACAGTTTTCACCGGCCAAAGTGCCGTACATGGTGTAAATAAGGCATATAAAAGAACACATACCGCATACATGGACAGTCAGTACATGAAAAACATAAAAATAACAACATATCACAAAAGGGGAGGAAAGGCCAGGGAGAAGAGGTGTGTTTTGAGCCTATGCGTTCTAGTTCACTGGCAGTCACTTTGGATTTAAGTGTATGCGGATTGACTAAATTGGGAAACAGCAGATAGTCATATTTGTTGTATCCCGTCGAAACTGCCGTGTTCGACAGCAGTTCGTTGGCTTAGCAGGCAAACACGGCAATTTGGATTTGGTCTAAAGTAAGAGGGGGCTTTTACAGGGTGAGGTGTGTTTCCAGGTCCGGTGGTGACCGCTGGGGGGCGGGGCTCGGAAGGCTGGAGGAGGACTGGCCACGCACTTTACTCCTCACTTTACGCATCCGAGGCCTGCTGGGAAACACAGCAGTACACAACTCAAGGCGGGAGTCCTTCTGTGGGAGGGGGGGGGGGGGGGACTACATCTTGACCTGGTTGGTAGGATCTGTACATCAGTGTCAGACCCATGTGAAACACTTGTTACAGACGCAAGCAGGCAAGAACAAGCGCCCCTATAACAAATAACAAAGAATTTGACAAAGCAATAAGTGAAACACATGATGGAAAGGGATATCCCAGCCAGGCGTCTCTCGCAGGGTCCTCCCTCTGTCGTCACCCTCCACACGCTCCAAGCATCCGCCTGCAGCCCGTCTCCCTGGGAACCGGGTCACTCATGAGGGGTGCCACCAGCAGAGGACTCTGACCTGCTGGAGAACTCGTCCTCAGACAGCGGTGCGGAGCGGACGCCCTCCTCCTCCTCCTCGGAGGTTGGTCGCGTCCCGTCGACCCCCGTCACCACTGTGGAGCTGAAGGGCGGCGTGGGCAGGTTGCTATGGATACTGCTGCTGTCCAGCCCCACCCCTCGCTGGGGGCTGGACAGCAGGTCTAGCAGAGAGGGATGGAGAGAGTGTGTTTCTAGTGTGTGTGTCGTGCGTGTGTGTGTGTGTGTGTGTGTGGGGGGGGGGGTCACAGTATTAGAGTTGTTTTTCTTATCGACACACATTGATACCAGTTCAATCAAAAATAACATGCATGCAATACAAATATGGGCTGCGGGTCATCCTATCAACGATTCACAGAACATTTTCAAATTCCCTTTTATACAGAGAAAGGCACAGAGCTCATCATCTTGTCATGTGGTCCCCCTCACCCTGCTGACTAGTTTTCCTGCGTTTAGCCAGGGAGGTGGTGGAGTGTGACGTCAGGCTGTATGATCTCCTGTATGCCGTCAACTCCTTATCCTCCACCTCCTCCTGCGGCGACTCCTCTGTAGGCCTGGCTGTGGCGCGCCCCTCTAAGGAGCGCTGGTACATTCTGATCCGGTGGCCAGCAGGGGGCAGCAGCGGGGCACACTGCCTTCAGGAAGGAAACCCTGGCAGCGAGACAAAGAAGAGGAGAACCTTTGTTTGATAGCCAGCTCACACTGGGGGTGATGTATCCCTGGGGAACTCATGTGTGCGTTTCTATGTATCACAAGGTTTTTACAGAGACATGCCTCCAAGGTGTGGTTCATCTGCATGTTTTACACAGACAAAAGTACTGTGTAGTACAGCACACATGTGTCAAATGGTGTGTGTGTGTGTGAGAGTGTCTGTGTGTGCAGCGACCCCTCACAGCTGGGTGCGGTCCTGATGGATGAGTTTGAAGCTGAACTCGCTGAGGATCTCCAGGAAGTTTAAGTTGGGCGGCTGGCCCGGCCCCTCCTCATGGTCCCGGAGGGCAAAGCGGATGCCATCCCTAACACCCACCCAACCACACACAGAGATACAGTCACCAGGGTTAGGAGTTAGAAGTTCAATTTCCCCCTTGGCCCACGCCGGCTAAGAATGTAAGCGCTCATGGTGGTTTAAGACAATGGCAAGGGGATAACCTAGCTTCAACACGAGTGTTGATGTCTGAGACAGCCAAATAACCCCATCATAAGTATTTATTGATGCAATTAATTTCACTCATAATTAATCTGTAGCATGATGACCAAATCATTTATGTAAGCAAAAGTGTTGCCTCAAGTTTATTCTTTTATAAATACACCAAATTCATAAGGAAGCACAGAAAACCGATGTGCTATTATGACTATGGCAATATAATTGGCTCATTGATAAAGGATCAACTGATGATCATATAAAAGCTAATTTAGTATAGAAGTACAAAACACATCCTTCATAGGGAAGGTGATGGAGGTGGTTATTGGAGCCGACGGAGGAGTGTGTGGGCAGGTGCTGCTCACTTGTGCAGGCAGAACAAAGGCTGGCGGATCCTGAGCAGGTCGATGCCAAAGCTCAGCGCTAGCTTCTTGGCCAGGTCTCTGACCCTCCCCAACTCCTCCTTACTGCTGCCTGTGGACACCACCTCAGAGAACAACTGAACACACATTAACACATTAACACACACACACACATACGTACAGTAACGTTGACATTCACCGACAGACAGCCACATTGATGCGCAAACGCAAACACACACACACACACACACACACATCAAAAGTAGCATACACACGCACACACAAGCATACATAGTCAGATCAACAGTTATTTAGACACAGTCACATTAAAACACACAGTCACAGTCACACTCCCACACATGCCTCATGTAGAGGACAGCTTATTGAAGGAATTATTGGCAAACCCATTGTGTAAATATGTTCTGCTCGCTCAATGTCCGGGGTATAGCTTGACTAGCCCTTCAGAACTCCCTTCTTTATTATGTTATCATAGTATAGTCCTTACTGCATTCCTCAATGCCCTGCATTGTATAAGTCTGAAAAGGTGATGGTCATTGCACAGAGACAGAACCTCGACCAGCTCAATGTGATTTTCTCCTGATTAACTTCAAAAGAGAAGGACCCATGTTCCCTTATGTAAGAGAAAGACATTCTCTTACATAAGGGAACAAAACGATCACCTTGGATATCACTGTTGTTTACTCCAATATATTGAAACGCCTCTTCATAGACCAGGGCTGCTCACGCACATCCACAAATACACACACACACACACCTGTTGCAGACACATGCAGACAGTCTTGGCACTCTGCACGGTGCTGATCTGACGGCTCTTGCTCAGGGTCTCTTTAATGATGTCTCCAAAGTCCCTGTAATACTGTAGGAAGCAAGCCAACCCATGAATAACTGTTCAACACTAGCCAATTACAGTGACTCCAGATACATGCCATTGAACGGCAGGTAGGGGTAAGAGCTTTTATGGTAACTATCGGTACAGGGAGATATGATAGGAGAATTGGAATCAATGACATTAGTAATGGAAATGAGTTCAAATATTCTGCAACTTATCTGCTCTATGCCCACTTGAGATACGCCCATGCCTCACCTTGAAGTAGTGTTTGAAGACATCCGTGGCGGCGCTGAGGTCCAGCACACCATAGATCACCAGTTTGCAGTATCCCGCCAGCATGTTGCGCTTGTGTTGGAGGGCGGCCATCATCCTTTTCTCCTCTTGCTCCTCATCCGCTACCCCAGACATGGAGGAGATGGAGGACCATCAGTAGATATTCACTGGCGGTCGTGACTTAAGGCTGCACGCTTCAAACCGCCACATCATGTTATTGCTTAAGAAACTGTAGTCCTGCCGTTCAATACCTAAGACACCACTTTAAGAGAAATGGTTGGGGGCAACAACACTGTTAGTGCGGGAATAAATTGACCCCCACGAGAGAGCTGGAATAGCGTATAACAGACACCACTGATTTTGTTGAAATAGTGTGCTGGATTGCTGCTATAAAACCAACACCTCCCTGAATTCAGTAAAGAGCCATCTAGAACTAAAATAAAAAGACTTCCATCTTTATTACGGATATAAATGGGACCATTTGGAAATGTTTAAATAAAAGTAGTACTTAAAGGTTGGGTATGGGATTTGCGAAACGCCAGCAGATTTTGAAAAATACACACCTCAAATGGTCCTACCCCCTCTCCTTCCACGCTGACTCTGGTTGTAAGTGGGTTAGGATAAGGATTTCAAGTAATTTTGCAAAAATGGCCAAAAAAGAGAATTCCATACCCAACCTTTAAATAGTACATGGTACTTATTTCCCAGACTGAGGCCAAGGCATGGGGCTGTGGGAGCTGTGGGACTTGCGGTGGCTGTGCGGTGGTCCTGTGGGTGGTCTACCGTCAGGGGGGGCCTCCTGAGGATCGTCCGTGAAGATGAAGTCGATGAGGTAGGCGGCCATCTCGGAGCGCAGGGGGCCGGCGGGCGGCAGGGCCAGCGCGTGGAGGGCGGGCTGGGCGCGCACCGAGCGGGCGCTGTACACCAGCAGCAGGTCACACAGCAGAACGAAGGCCTGAGGGACAGCGGCAGCGCAGAGGCCGTGTTCACACGGAGAGCTCAATGACACACACCTTCCAACGCTACAGGGGGCTCTCCGACGGAAATGTGGAATGCTATGAATGTGTGGGAAATACAGAGCAAGCTTGAACTTTCTTTTTTTGGTTGGTGTACAAGGCCAAGCATTTATTAAGCACAAGCATTTAATAATTCACCACAGCCGTAGTCCCGTCAAACCACTACTGTATGGTCCACCATCCTATAAATAAGAGTTAAACGTTTGTGGGGGCAATGAATCCAATAGCATAAAATGAATAAAACGGCCATTGTTTGCGAAGACAATATTTACTTTTGTAAGCTATATTAGTTTAAGGTATGTGCTGTGAATAATAACGTAACCAGTTTGTTTTTATTCTATTGGTAATTATTCAGAATTGAACAGTAAGCATGTTCAACTGTAAGATTCACGTTACACTATGATGCAACTCTTTGTAGGTTCAGCTCTGGATTTGTGGAACATTGTAGTCTTGCGTCGTTATCGTCAGAATAGACTTGTTTGATTTAAAGTTACTTTTTAAGAGGGGGGTGGCGGTTTGGATTCCTAACGTGTGGTATATGGAGGAAGACGACGCAGGTGCCAGACCTGACTCCTACCTGGTCTCTGATCTCAGCCTGGCCCGACGTCAGACATCGCTGACTCACGCTGCAGAACGACCGCACCGCCTGCTTCAGGCGCAGCACCTCCGCCTGCCAGGAAAGGGACGGAGGAGGATGCTTAAGGAGGCAGCCATCTTCGTTGGCCTTTTACAATCAATAAATGGGTGGGCCTAGGTCCACCCACTTGAAAACAACACATTTTCAGTTTTCCACATGGAAAGAAAAAGTTTGGAGACCCCCGGCCAAAAGGCTCAAGCCCTGAATCCCCGTCTGCCCGCAGGCATCCCCCTTAGCGTTTATCTGGATAAAATGCACGTTGCTTTGGAAGAGTACCCCCTTTAGATTAAAGATATGGCAACTATCCCATTAGCTTATGAGCACAACAGCCGGTGTGTAATTACGTTGAAGATAACACTAATTAGAGGCGGCAGAGATGATATGGAGCACAGAAGCAGAACTGTGAAAGACAGACTTAGAGGGTGAGAGAACTGGGGGGGATTTGAGGAGGTAACTAGAGAGAGGGAGAGAGAGATGAAGACAAGGGGATGTATGACTATAAAGATGGATAGAGGGAGCATGACATAACTAGAAAGAGAGAGAGAGCGTTAAAGAACCGGGGGAGTGAATGAAAGAATAGCGAGGGCGTGAGCAATGCTGTGGGGGGCTTGGATGCACTCCAGCAGATTGCGGTGATAATTGCCAACTGTCCACACAGCTGGTGGGATATCGAGGGAGGGAGGCGGGAGGGGACACACGTGAGGCAGCCAGCACCAGACTGGCCCCATAGGAGAGTTAATATCACACACACACACAATGACAAAGCTAAGTCTACCACACCGGCCCCCTGGGATACAAGTTAAGCAGACCAGTCTAGCACTTATCTAAGGCAAGATGCATAATAATGCTGGCTCGCACTTTAAGCGTTGTGTGTATTTAGGCCACTGAACAACAAAACAGCACTTTGAGTCTGCCTCGTGGATGAAAAGTTGCCTTGCCTTATGCATTTGTTTCATTGTGTGAGTGTGAGTGTCAAAAGAGCGACAATTTACTAAACTAAAACACAGAAGGAAATTGGCCAACCATCTGCTCACAGCCAATGAATCATACATATATTTCACTAAACCAACTTGGAGAAAGTTTTAAAGACATCTTTGTGTTTCATAATGAGAGGATGACCTCAGTGGGTGTGGAGCTCAACACCCTGACTTTGTCCCACATCAGCTGGAACGAAACGTACTTCAGAGCAGGAACCATGAGCTGAAAACAAAACCAGGAGTGCTGTCAGCTTCACACACGCTAGTTATACACACACTAAAAACATTCACTTGTGAAGCAAAACACCAAGTCCTTCAATCAACTGTGTGTGCATGAGTGTGTACGTGGCATACCTCCTTCTCAAGGATTTGGGATTCTACCCCAATGTTCAGCAGCTGAATGCAGGGCTCCAACAACTCACAGCTCTTCAAATCCCGGGCACTGGGAAGGGCCACAAGTGTACATACACCCAATCGACATGCATGCAAGCACAAAAAAACTTCAGATTGAGAAACACTGACCGCTGTACTAATTTCCCCAAAACTATGGTCCACACCCCATACAGCCCCTGTCTGCTTCCCTACCTGCTGAAGGCTGCGATCCTCTTCAATGCAACGGATGCGCTGTACACGTCTTCTTCATCAGCTGTCCCCTGGGAACACACTCAACACTCTTTATGTGTTCACTATCAAATGAAGTTCACCCAGGTGATGGCAAGTCAAAAGAATCTTAAATACCAAGCCTCATCTGCAAAATAAAAAGGCCGGAAGCGTTTCTTTTATATTAACTTTTCTTGAAAAGAAACGATAAGTCGATTGAGGGAACGTTATAATTAAGATAATTTATAGTCACTAAATACTGCACATTTTTTTATTGGAAATTACTTTATAGTGGTTGCTCAATGCAGGCTATTAGGACAAGGTGGACATGGATAATCAAACACTTACAGCCCTATATTCTACCAAAACAGTTATCTTTTGGTGCCTAGGCAGGGTGACATATTGCCGGTGGTCCCAGCTGAGCACGTCAGCGTCAATGAGATCCATGTAGTACAACACACAGTCTGTCTGTCATGAGCCCCACCTGCAGAACCTCATTAAAGTAGCTGTTGAAGCACTCGGCCAACAGGTCCAGCAGCTGGCTGAAAGCCCTGTCGGCGCGTGCGGAGAAGGTGTATGCGTCCGAGCAGAGGGCGCAGGCCAGACGCGCACACGCCTCCAGCACGTGGCTGTCGGTGTGCTTCTCCACGACGGAGCACAGCTGAATCAGCAGGAGGTCCAGGTACTGGTACACAGACCGAAAGGCGGAGACAGACAGGCAGAGGGAGACAAGAAACACAGACACAGGCAGACAGACAGGCAGAGGGAGACAGATATACAGACACAGGGAGACAGAGAGGCAGGCGGATAGACAGATGGAGGGAGAAAGACAGGCAGGCATAGATAGATAGGCAGGCAGACAGGCCCATGGAGGGACGGTCAGAACCACAGGCAGACAGCCGGATGGACAGGCAGAGGAAGGCGTACAGATTAATAGACAAACAGGCAGCAAGCAGGCAGATGGGTGGGAGATCACAAAAGACGGGCAGAATGATCATGAAATGGGGACTGTACATGCGTAGGTAGGACTACAAATGAGCGTATTAACATTGCAGATCAACAAATTACCGTTGGGTCGAAGGCAGAAATACCATCACCACTAATTTAACAGGAGAAAATAAACGTGGCATTTAAAAAAACATTGCTACATACACAGTAGACACACACAAATGCTTTACTAAGAGACATTTTTTTTCCTGTGAAATTGGTGTGAAGCCTGAATAATTATTCTGGGCACGACCTGAATAACTGAATAACTGTCAACGCCAGTGTTTGCGCAGAATGTCTGGCCTCGCATGAATCCGCGTGCAGTCCACCAAAGATTACTTATTCAGTGACATTTGGTGATCCGTATAATGTGTAGATGATGTGTCGGAAAACAAACAGATATGCGAAGTACCACCCCAACTAGTCTACAATAGATGATACTTAGGAAGTGTATGTTGGGCACAGTGGCCGAATTGGTGGGATCTGTAGGTGACATCAAAACTATGGCGTAAAAACAGAACAATGGATACTCAAAGTACAATTTAGGCTAAGGATTAAATAATAATGATAAAAAAAATTAATTAATCAATTTAGAAAATTTCATCAGATTTTGATCATCAAATTGATCATAGAAGATATTTATCTACTACAAATACCATTTTCAAATTTCATTACTACTACTGAAAATTATATAATGAATTCTTCACTCTGCCTACTTCACTCTGAATACGATAAAGAAAGCATCTTCAAGACATTACATAATACTATTAAGTCTTGTGAGGGGCATTTGCTATTATTCATAGTATTTTATAGAAAAGAAATGTAATCTGAAAAGATAATCATTAGATGAATTGACTAGGTGCATCCCCAAGCATAAAACCATCTCTATCCACAAAGGCTGGAAAGTCACCTTCTCCAGCCTCTTTGAACTGCTGTATGTCTCCAGGGCAAAGTGGATGGGAACCTCTAGAAGGAGGATCACGTTGTCCACATCCGCAGAGTACTGGAACCGCCGCAGGAGCAGACAAAAGAGGATTAGAGCCCTCTAACCCACAGCAGTCATGAAGCTCTGGAAAAACAGAGACTGATACAGAGGAGAATAAACCTGCCTTCTACTTCGTATAACTTTCTAGTGGTCAATTGAGCAGCTGCAGAGAACTTCCATGCAATTTAATAAAGAAAAGTCAACGGGGAAAACGACGAAAATATTCTCGTAATACATAGCCATAGTTTTTGTCAACATTCAGGGTGCCGTTTCTTGCTCTCAAAAATACCTCTACGGAATGGGATGAATGTTTTTTTTGCATTTAAAGTATATAAGGCATTCAAGAAATGCCTATTTGGTTGACAGGTCTCAGATTGGTGACAGCCAATCAGACTAGCGGGTTCAGCAAGGCAGGGGGGATCAGTGTTTATTTTGCGATAACACTCTTCCTGGTTTCTCCACATAAACTGTTCCTAGTGGTTTTGAGCAGGTTATGTATTCATTCAATTGAATTAATCACAGTGTGTACATATACAGTAGAGAGTAAAAACTCTGGCTTGTAGCCTATTATGGTTACATATATACGGTATAAGATGCACGTAAACGGTTTTCTATATCTGGGAAATACTACTACTACTTTAGTAGTAGTACTACAGTGAGTGAGTAAAAGGCAACAATATTGTGCTTTTCATAACCAAACATACAAGGACTGAAATTGTGTTATGGTTCTCTTCCCAGACGGTTCCAGGATGTCGGCCTTAGCAACACAACGATAGGGTAGGGGGTTGATACCTTAGCAACACAACGATAGGGTAGGGGGTTGATACCTTAGCAACACAACGATAGGGTAGGGGGTTGATACCTTAGCCAGCAGCTGAGGCATCAGAGGCATCAAGTGAGAAGAGAGTCGTCTCTTGTCCTGAATCTGGATATTCTTCTCTTTCATACTCAGCATCTGATACACACACAGACACAGACACACACATACACACTCTTTTTTTAGTTTGGTGAGTGATTTCACAAAACAAAGCATGCATCCAGAGCAGTCCAACCAACCATGGATTTGTGAAAATGAAGGAGCCAAATTCCATTTGCCAGGATTCAGTCTGAAAATAAATATGTCAGATGCTTGCCTAATGATTGCAGAACTTTATATATACACACCGGTATAGTTAAAGTCAAATTTATCTGGGAGCTCGAAAACATAAACCAGAAGAAGGATTGTAAGCAATGGTGTATGTGGTCTGTGTATGGGTGAGAGTCTGCATGTGAGTGAGTGAGTGAGTGAGTGAGTGAGTGAGTGAGTGAGTGAGTGAGTGAGTGAGTGAGTGAGTGAGTTTGCATGTGTGTTTATTTGTTTCTTTGCATCTCGGTCCTCACCTTCTTGCCCTGCACTCTCCCCACAGGAGGGATGGCCTGGGCTGCCCTTCTGACGGTACACAGCAGGAGTTCCAGAAGGGCCCCTTCCTCCTGATTCGACAGGCCTTCCATTACGGTGGGAGAGCAAGGCACAGTGAAGGAGAGGCAGAGAGAGGGAACAAAAGATAATAATCCAGGGACAGAGACCCAGCACCATAACAGACACAATGTCCAAATTAAAATAAGAATAAGATGAGATGGGGAACATAGTCTGCTGTTGGATGAAGGGAACTAGAGATCTCCAAGCATGGATACCTCAAATATACGTCATCAATGGTTCCTTGCACGAACATAGGCTGGAGGTTGAACATTTTACATGTGAGCAAACCAAGGCCAGTCTCCGCTCCCACCCTGGGTCCACTACAGGTCTAGAGATAAGGAGAGCTGCGTGGTTTACCCTGTCCATGCTCACACTCCTGAAGCAGAAGAGACGTCATCGTCTCCCAGTCCCGGAGCTCCAAGCCGGCCACGGTCCATAGACTGTCCACCAGGTAGGCACCGTGGTCATGGCACTATGGAAGGACAAAAGGAAATGAATTCAATGCTCCTGTTGAGGTCCAACAACAATTTGTCCCCCATTATGCATCGACCCAACATAGTCATTAAGCATATTAAGCCAAAAAGGTAATAGGGTTGGCAGATGAATCGAACCTAAGCAAATATTAAGATTCAAACGTGACCTTCTTTCATCGTTAATTTGAAAGTCTTGTGTCCAATAAGGTACAAAGAATACAAAAGCAAACACAAATAAAATAATTAAACTACACAAAAAACCCATGGTACAACAACAGGTTCTCTATAATGTATATTTATCTTTACGATAAGGTACAGAACCTTTTAGAACCAGTAGGTTAGCCAGGCCTATAGAAAGATCATGCGACCAGAGGTACCTCGCTCTGCAGGAAGAAGGTGACGAGAACGTTGAAGAAGGCTTCCCTAGGGCCCATCGCTTTCGCCTGCTCTTCACGGAACACCAGAGTCTTCAGCCTGACACACACATGCAATACACAGACATTTTGGATCGTGAACAATACCCGCATGAAAGGCTAAATGCAGATGTAATGTGCTTGGTCGTGGATGCTAAACATATCTAAACAAACCTAAAAAAAAAAAGTTAAAAGAGAGGACATCACTTTTTTATTTAGGTTTTCGCCATAGGATATTAAAAGACTTAGCGCAGCAAAGGCACAGCTCAATTTACGAGCCAGGCCATTCATTGGGGATCACGGTATGGTTATGGAGCGGCCTCGAGGATGGAGGATTACTTGTTGTAAAGGAAAAATCCAGCAGCGGCAGCCAGGCCTCGGTTTGAAGCAAACACCAGAGTGTACACATGCGCACAGTCCTCCTCCTGCAAGCCTTCTTCTGAAAGCCTAACACACACACACACACACACACACACACACACACACACACACACACACACACACACACATGCACGAGACAAATACATCCACATACGCAGACACACACGCCCACACACACATGCACACACTTACTAAGCAAGGCTACTTTAATCAAAAGGCTTGCTTTGATTACAAAGTTAAAGAGTGAGTCACCCCGTGTATGTCAGTGTGAGAGCAACATGGATCTGTTGTGACACACACAAGCCCTGAGTCATGGGCCGACCTTCGGTTTAGTTAATTGTGTTCATCAAAGTCGCAAAAGTGTGGTTGTGAGCTAAATAACTTTATCCTAAATATCCTATCTGGCAGCACACTGAAGACTGAGTTTGTTTTAACAACATGTATCGTGAAAGGCTAAAGCTACGATGTATTCTTAAATCATGAAACAGAGACAAGGGGATGGAGAACACACATGCACACAAAAAGGGACCGGGATGTACAGAGACACACTCACTGCTGGATCGACAACAGCAAGTTAACCGCTTCAACGGCTACGTCTGGCTCCTTGTCAAACACCATGGTCAGCATCCTTTCCTAAACACGCACGCACACGCACACGCACACGCACCACACACACACACACACACCATAACTAGACATTTAGGAACTGCAGCACTGAGCAGAGAGGAGGTTTCAGTGGGAAGAGGTATTCAGCAGAAGGAGAGACAGGCAGACAGACAATCAATAGAAGAGGGACAGAGAGAGACAAGAGACAGAGCATTATTAAGCCTTCAAATATGAAATAAAATATAAGAGAGAGAAAATAGAGAGGTGGAGGAGGAGACATGGGGAAAGAAGGGCAAAAACAATGGCTAAAAAAAAAAGAAAGTGAAAAGCAGAGAGGGAGAAGGGAGGGTGGCCCGGGGGGATGAGAGGATGAAAGGGGAGGTGTAGAAGCGCAGTCCGGAGGGAGGGCTCACTTTGAATCTGTTTGTGAAGAACTCAAGGCGTCCCAGGAAGTCTTTCTCCTGGTACAGGGCCAGCAGGGCACGCACAGACTGCAGACGCACCACACTTTGCTGGAGGGAGGGGAGAACCAACCCCCCACACACACACACACACACACACACACACACACACACACACACACACACACACACACACACACACACACACACACACACACACACACACACACACACACACACACTAATTCTACACATATCCTAGGCTGGTGGTGGGATGTGAGAAGCAGGCTTTTCATCCCCCGGGACTGCAGCGCATCTGCAAGCCCTGGTAAACAGACACCCAGGGCCTGAAACTGTAGACCTTTTTCCACCTTGACTGCTTTCTACTGATTATTAGTATTCTACTAGCGTTTTGTCTCTGCTCCTCATCTTTCTTCTAAGGAGAGACACAAGGGAAATGTACAAATATGACAACAGAAAGTATATATGCATAAACATAGGGTTAGACATTTATTCAGACCACCGTGCATTGCTTGATTGAGTAATTAAATTTTTTTTTTTAAACATATATATTTACAAATAATATAAATTCATACATTTACATGGCACCTTTCAATACAAATAATAAACAAAACATAAAAATGGGCATGGCAACAGGGAGAAAATGAAACGTAGTTTGCCTTCTAGTCCCTGTGGTTCTGGTTACCTTATCAAACAGGGTCCAGCCCAGGTACTTGAGGTAGCCGTCCTTGAGGAACATCTCTGGGTCGGTCCTAAGCCACAGGCCCAGCTCCTGGATGCACACGGCCCGGAGGTCCGGCACGCAGTCCCGGTAGCGGTGCACAAACACCCCCCGAATCGCCGTGTTGATCAGCGACGTCACGTCCTCTTTGTGTTCCAGCAGCTTGTTCCCAAAACATGGTAACACACAAACACGCACGTCCGCACACACCCGCAGACAAACAGACGCAAATGCCCGCACACAGAAAAGTTCTGTCACACCGTTTTTGACACTGTTGGAGTGGCACATTAGGCAGCAGTATAGGGGAACTCACGCACAGCATAGGTAAACACACACACATAAACACTCCAACAAAATTGTAATGATAACAATGTACTAACAAACAGTTCACTGCTACTGTTTCCATTATTAATCACTGTTTGTTAGTATATGTGTGAAGTCTATAAGGTACCTACCCCCATGTCTACCACCCACTGGGGGCACCCCACCCATGCTACGAATGTATGCACTCTCAACAATACTGCAAGAGACTTTGGATGAAAGTGTCCACCAAACTGGTGTATATTTTTATCTATAACGCGCCGAGAGGCCCACACAACGGTGCTCCTCAGCAGCCTCACATAACACACAAAGGACTGCTTTTCCATCTTCTAACACGTCAATAGAAGACATGCAATAGCCTTCGCCTTGAATTCAATATTTCTAAGCCATGTCGCAGAAACCGCAGTGAATCGAGACTGAACACCAACAATATATTCCATATATTCCATATAAATATAATATGGGATATTTATATGGATGAGTAATACTTGTATTCCATGGGACGAAATACAAATGTTCCATCCCATGGAGGACAAATATGAATTCAACTCATCCAATCTAAATTGCATTTTAAGTCAAATCACCCAGGGGATTGAGAATTATCTTGTGGCTAAGTATGCACTACAACCCTCACATTTCTCACGTTAATGTGGACAGCGGAAACAGATGGGAGACTCTCTGCCCTCTAATGCCTTCATTTAAAATAAAGTGAAAAAAGGTGTCTGTCTGTCTGTCTGTGTGTGCGTCAGGTCATCCTTGTAAAGTAGGTGAGAGAAGAAGAGCATGAGCGTGGGTGAGAGAGGGGGGAGAGACAAAGGGGGGAGAGAAAGAGAGCGACGGAGGGGTAAGGTGAGTGAGTTGAAAGACAAAAAGAGGGATACAGTGAGTGAGACCAAATCCCAATTCACCCCTTGATCCTACCCCTCTGTTTTGCGCTTTCATGCCTAGGGGTAGGGTGCCCAGATTCTTGTTGGATAGAGGGGTAGGGCCGAGTGGAAGGGCTACATGGCCCTCCAAATGGAGGTTTTTCAATGGCCAACTCAAAACCTCCCCCCCATGCCTTTGGAATAATCTGATGTAATGAGTAAACTCGTTGCGTTTGCTTGCATAACCACCATCAACAGAAATGTGTGACGAATCAGGGTCTTGAAGGGTTATCCCCCTTCAGAGGGGAAGAGCTTAGTCAGCAGCCCTTGTAAGTGTTCCGAGGGGCACTCGAAAACTGGGGTGTGAGGTTGAATATGTGAAATGGGATTGGGCAAGTGAGTAAGGGAAAGAGAAGAGACTGAATGACAAAGAGAGAAAACAGGACGGGAGGGACAGAGAAAGCGAGGGAGAAAGAGGTCCGAAGTGTGTGGGAGATGAGAAGCATAGTGTGAGACCTCCTTGATGACTGCCTGGAGCTCCTCCAGCCTCTGGGTGGCCTGGTCCTGGGGTGACTTGCTGTTCTCCGCATCGAGGCGCCGCCGGCAGGTCTGCAGCTGAGTGCTGACTGACACCCCCACCTCCACCACCGCACTGATCATCTTCATGGCTGTTACACAAAACCCATGAGACCACACACCACATAAAACCCAGAAAAAGCAACATAATCTCAGTCAGGCAACAAAATATATATTCCTTTTTAATCCCGGGACAAATTTGTGTCCATGGGTACCAAACCAACCACACACTCTGAAAAACTGGGCACAACGGAATTGGGATTGCCAATTCATTTAAACAAGAGGAGCTTCCCGAGTGCTCCAGATACAGGTCATCCACGAGAAGGTGGGGATGAGTCATCATGCTCAATGACGACTACAAATCAAACCCAAAGCTTGTGGGGTGAGCGTCGGAACCAAGCCCACCAGAGACGTCGTGGCCGCGGGATGACTCACCCAGAAGGGTGCTGGTGTGCCTGAAGGCGCGGACCTGGGAGTCCGAGAGGCCGGTGAGCAGGTCCAGCAGGGAGCTGAAGAGGTAGTCGTCGTACAGGAGGCTGTTCTGGCAGGAGAACACCAGCACCCGCATCAGCTCACACATTCCAGTCCGGAAGCGCTTCCACTGGGGCCCCAGGGAGCTCAGAGGGTAGTGGACCGACTCCTGGCACGGCAAGAAGACACGGGAGCGAGGGGTGAGGACTAGATCTGCTTCAAGGGGTCTGGCCCATAGTGCTAGCTACAGCATCGCACCTTGTTGCTACAAACTGTAACTCATGTATCCTATCAGCTTTATAACGATAAGAGTAATAATACATTTTATTCATTGTGCTTTTCATGGCACACAAACCATATTTAATGTAATGAGTGCATTAATTTGTTATTTCATGCATACCGGTACATGAAGTCGTTCGGAGTTGCTTGAAGATAATGAGATGAAATTTAAAAACACCTTGTATGCTACTAATATAACTCCCACCTCACTAAAATCCTTGGTCAGCGTGCTGATGATTTCAGCATTCTGCATCTTGTCAAACATCTCTCTGGTCACCACCCCTACAAAAACAACATATTAGTGTATATCTAGCATGGTATGGCTGGCGATATTATAGATATTCAACAAAGCAGTTCACCGAGCAGTCCTTAGCGACGGATACAATGTGCTTTCAATAGAAGGATTAAAACAGCCTAGCACTGCATTGTTAGTAGCAGGAAGCTCAATCGGGAAGGACTGATCGATTGCTTCACTGAAATCAGGGAGATAATCCTTTGAACTCTGACCCTGATGTGCTCCCGTCATCACTTCAACCCTGACCTTTGCATCCACAGCACTGAGTGATGAAGTTGATGAGCACGAGAAGCCCCGCCTCCCGGTCCTGCTTGTAGCTGTCAATCCACTCATCCACAATAGTCTGTAGAGACGGACAGCAGTAAGGCAGCCAATAAGACAACAGCGTTCAGGTCAAGGGGTGATGGTTATTGGATATATCAGTTAGCAGCTGTCTCACCCGTTGGTCCCATTAACTCCCTTTTTTCCCTTCAAATAATGCAGACGGCTTTGCAAGACTTGGCCGTCATCCTCTTGACCAAATGGCAGTTATATGAATTGCCAGAACACGTCCACAATATACCGCAGACCAGAATATTTGTACTTTATCAACTGATTTGATTGATTTGTTCTCCAAATTGTGCTCATCTCAATTTTCTTGGCCAGATCTGAACGATCACCACTTATTACATCAATCGTTTTTATGGGTATGATTAAAAATGATAAAAAAAAAAAGAATTGTGACCAAAATGTTGAGTTAAGGAAGGAAAGTGACAGCTCTATACTCCTGTTGCCAGACACGATACAATAAGATGAACAACTACAGAACTAATGTTATTGCATACTACCAATTACATAATTCTATGTGAGTGAAACATTTTAAGTGCTCAGTAAACTAGCAAACAAACTAAGTACGATAGTAATATGATAAAGAAAGAATATGCCCTCAGGGCAGTGCTATTTCTCAGGCTCGCCGCTGAAGTGACAGCAAACGCCCCGTTGTACAAAGTGGTATTACAAGGCGGGGTGACTTCCTGAGTTAAGTAAATATCTCTGTAACAGAAAACCTAGACTTTGGCATAAAATCAAAGCCGTCATATCTTCAAACTAATAATCTGGCACGTTGCATATTTAAAAGCACAATAAAGGTTTGATGGCTGTGCTGTCAGTCATTAACAAAATGACCAAATGGAAGAGCTCCTTCCTCTCTGCGCATCAAAAGCCACACCGTAGGGTCACATCACTCAGCTCCCGATGGCGCATGATAATCGCTCTCATTGTGGGGTCTTAGAGCCTTACTTCCCCCTCATTACTCATGTGTCCGTCTGCCTGTCCGCCCCACCTCACCCCATCCCCCCAGAACACACACACACACACACACACACACACACACACACACACACACACACACACACACTTACATAAAATAGTATTATTTTTTAATATGTAATCTATTCCCTCACCACTGTTGCACTCTTTCCAGAGCGGATGGCTGCATAGATGTCCTCAGCACGGATAGCCTGGGCCTTCTTCCAATTCTTCACAGGCCCGGGAAGAGAGGCCAGTTTGGGTGTCCCTTGGGAGGGACTGGGGCTTGATATGGGTCTCACCGAGGCGCTGCGCCTCGTTTTCTTGAGGGGCTTCAGGGGAGAAAACATGAGCAGGCAATTCGATAAGGGATTTGTGGGAAATTGTATGTAGCAGCCAGAAAAATAAGAAATGGCAAGGCGCAGAGACAAGTTGTTACATTGTCTCCACTTTATATAGCAGTCATTTTCTGGTGAATTAGTGGCTGGGCTCATTGAGAAACTGATTAATGCAGAAAAAAATATCTTAATTTACCAGGTTGGGCCCAGGCACAGGAACAGGCCGCTTTCTCTGCCGCCCAGATTCAAACTGGGCCTCAAACTCACTGTCAGGATCACTAGTGTTGCTTTCCATCTCGCCCAAACTACAAAGAAGAATAAATTAATTTCATGTTAAATGATGTGTTGAAATTGATTAATGCGTGGACTTTTTTTTTGCTAATGATCAATACAAAACAAGCTTTTTCTAGGCAAATTTGCTGATGTGCTGTAATTCATTTAAGACCTAGCCTCTAGCTAAATTAAGGCATACCTGTCAGCATCTGATTCCCGAATTGATTCCATGTTCGTGATGGGGATAATAGGAATAAGCTATGTTCAAATAGGTTAAAAACAGTGACCAATGAACAAGTTTCACCATACAAACACGCGTAAGCAATGGCGGCTAGGGTTGGCTAAATGGTTAGCATAAAAGTGTGAACGCACTTCGAGCTTAATAAAGCTACAATAGTCGGACCGTCGATAAGACCTTAAAGTACCTACGACTGAGAACCATGTATATCGTATCTAAAATGGGTTGCGACCAATTTTGATCTAGTTGGGTCAGACTATAACGCGATGACGAGTACAAATCAAAGGGTTTTATCGTGTGGGTATGAAAAGTTGAGCTCAATTTAAACCGCGAAATTCCTGGAAGCTCATTGGTCGGATTGGGGGAGGGGGGCGGGGATTGTCTAAATATACAACCCAGTCTCACGACAATACGTGACACTGTCACGTCACGTCATTTAATCTATTAATTCGTGATCTGGGACACGTAATTTCAGTTTTTTCGTGCGAAAAAAACACAAATTTCATACTCATTTTAAAAAGAGATGAGCAGTTACCTTTTTTCCGTCGTGGTTTGCTTACAGAGCCGCGCACCTGCATTAAATATATCCGTGAATTGTCACAATGTCAGAATTAAAGGTGAAAGTAGTTGGGTGGCCAAAAGCTGTCATATTGTTCAAAATTTGTGCTTTTGGCAAGAAAAAAATTAAATTATGTGCCCCAGATCACGAATGAATAGATTAAATGACGTGACAGTGTCACGTATTTCCGTGAGACTGGGTTGAAATGCATTCACGTTACATCATTTATAAATATTCTGGGGACACTTCTGTACTCAATTCTACTTTGGAGCCAAACCTAAGTTTATTAGGCTAGGCCTACTTAAAATCATTATCGCATAGCCTACATGGATCGAAGGAGCATACGTTTTTTTATTTGATTCATTTTTTTGTAGCCTATTATTATTACTTTGTTACATGTTTAGGCCTATGACTAAGGTAAATCATATATCGGAATGGATCAATTGCTTTTTGGGAAGGATAGTTATAGTCAATTACGATTCTATACTTACCAACCACATTAATTAATCCAATATAAATAAACGTATGTCTGTGTGCTCATGGCTATGGTAATCGACTTTATGTCTGTGCGCGTCTATTAACGTATTTAGGACCCTGAGGTAGTTTCGCCTCCACGACCCCCATGCCGCCGCCCCCTCCACCGCAGGCACCTCACCCTGCTCGGCGGGCTGGTCCAGCCTACTGCACGGTCCATTGTTCGGCGATTGATAGGCTGGCAGCCTGAGAGAGATGAGAGAGACTGGGGGACGGGAATGCCCCATTCATACTCTACCCACATCTATACGCATTGTAACTCCATCAGTAAAGGCAGTCATAGATACTGCCGATCTGCTCATGTAGCCTAAAATCCAGACAAATAGAAAGATAAGCGTCTCGGTTTGGGGCCACATGGGATAGATAACCTAATCGCTTTTTGAGATTAGTTAGTTTATTTTTTATTGTAGGCCTATGCACTGAATTGCCCGGAGGCTGTTTTCTTTTCTTCTTTGGTCACGTTGACCGTTTATTTATCCAGAACACGCACTTCACTCGTTCTGTTCTACGTCGAAAATGGATTTCCGACTCTCTTTTCTCAATGTCCCGCTGTTCATCCTCTCCACGCTCGCTGCCCTGTCGTGGACTTCGCGGCCCGTGTCAGCGGGGAAGAGTTGCAGCGACACGCGGCAGGTGTATGCAGAGAAAGGCTACAGTACCAATACTGCCCCTCTGACTCAAATCTCCGGTAGGACAGACTGTAGGCTACAAGTAACCGTTTTGGATTTCATTCATTCATACTGTTGTCTGATATCTGTGCATGTAGATTCCTGGCTGAAAAAGGGCTAATTTGCAGAATGTAACTTCAATTGTCATGTTACATAGGACGAACAAATTGCGAACAACGGTGCAACAAAGAACCTCGCCCCTAATTAGGGGTGTCTTGGAGGCTACTGTGTGAGGTCCTATACCCATTTGTTAGCGACAGTCGCGTTTCTTTTTCAACAGTATGGGATGAACCGTTGATTTTAGTGGTCTCACGGTGGTTCATATAGGCCTACACATTTTAATTTCAACATAGTAGACCTACTTACACAATACACTGTATTTGAATAGAAGAACATAGCAATATGTTTCGTTACGGATTTGGTGTATGATGGGGATTTGGAGTCTAATATTGTCTGAAAGGTGTGATTGACACAGACAGTCTCTAGGTTTTGGGGGTTGCATTAATGAGCATTGTGTTTATGGAAGTCTGTTCCCGGCGGAATCTAGTGATGCTTTACTTTGGAATTAGGGGGTGTACAATATTGATTGATAGCACGTGTGTGTGTGTGTGTGTGTGTGTGTGTGTGTGTGTGTGTGTGTGTGTGTGTGTGTGTGTGTGTGTGTGTGTGTGTGTGTGTGTGTGTGTGTGTGTGTGTGTGTGTGTGTGTGTGCCCGCGCGTGCTTTTTATCTATGCTGAGTCTTGGCTCACTGTCCCGTGGGCCTGGGGAGCAGATGGCCAGGGAAACGAGGGATGTGGAGAGGTAGTTCTGAAATGGAAATAGAGGGATAGAAACCGCTAATAGCAAAACACACACACACACACACACACACACACACACACACACACACACACACACACACACACACACACACACACACACACACACACACACACACACACACACACACACACACACACACACACACACAGAACAAAAGCAGTATATTGAGAATCGGAGAGGGAGGATTTTTTGGTTCAAGGTTTATTAAATACAAAATGTCAGACAGCGTTTAATCATTAAGGAATATAGGGTAAACATATATTGCCCCGAAAACCCACCCATCCCTCATCTTAATTGCTGTCTGCATGTACCCCCCCCCCCCCTACACACACACACACACACACACACACACACACACACACACACACACACACACACACACACACACACACACACACACACACACACACACACACACACACACACACACACACTTGCTTGACGTTTGCATATCATTACTTTTGACATATCAAGGCCCAACCTGAGTTGACAAAGAAAGACAGATTGAAAATGCATTATTCATGTCGGCAAATTCTAATTTTCGTCAAAGGTGATTATTTATTTATTTCTCTTCTTTTAACCACAGTAACATAGAAAATTAACATAGGGTACTGATGGTGTATGGCATTTTATCACCATACAGCTTCACAAAACAAAGTCCTCACCATGAGGACATTTCTAAGGTAAGATAAAAGATGAACTTCATCAATCCCAGACGGGATTTATGGGAGAACTTTGGTTAATGACTGCGATTGGTTAACAGCAGTGCGCTCCATTCCGTCTGATTGGTTGTGGGCTGATTGTTGCTTACTTCCTATTGGTCCAGGTGAGCACCTGCGGCTCTGTCCCCAGGACTACACCTGCTGTTCGAGTCAGATGGAGGAGACTCTGTCCCTGCAGAGCGAGAGAGACTACCTCAAAGCCATCGAAGACACCAGCCAGTTTCTCTCCACCACCTTCACCCAGAGACACCGCAAGTTTGACGGTCAGACGAGGCTCAGTGAACAAGCTAACGGGAACAATTTGATCATAAATGGAGGCTGATTATTTTCTCCTGCTTGTCTGAGTTGTGTTTTGTTTGACTCCAAGCTGAAAATTACTGAAAATTACCTAGCGTCATTGAGCAAGATCCTTAACTTTCTTAAAAATAGTGATAATGGCTCATGAAGTTGCTTTTAGTTCTTCAGACACTGTGTTTCTTTGCTGATATTCAGCATAATTCTTCCCATATCTCTGAATTATATTGTCATTTTGTCTTGGTGTTCCAACCAGTTTCCTTTATGTAACTGAACCAATGAATCATTGAAGTAGACTGAGAAAGTAGGAGACTGCATGTGTCCTAAATAAAGACGGTG
Source organism: Melanogrammus aeglefinus (assembly GCA_900291075.1). NCBI lineage: Eukaryota > Metazoa > Chordata > Actinopteri > Gadiformes > Gadidae > Melanogrammus > Melanogrammus aeglefinus. The sequence continues at coordinate 14,732 of OLKM01001303.1, read as the reverse complement.
ACTAATATATTTAAATGCGAGTATATTAAGGTGGGATTTACAGAAAGACTGGATCTTATGTAACCATCACACTGGGCTTTTAAACCAGGCTGAACACAGCGCCTACACAGAACGAAGCTGTCTTGTAAATGAGAGGTGTAGGGGGCGTGGGTGGTTGTATCTGGAGCCAACATCTATAACCCTGCCTGTTTCTATGTGTCTCTCAAGAGTTCTTCAAGGAGATCATAGATCTGTCGGAGAAGTCTATGAACCAGATGTTTACCACGACGTATGGAAGACTGTTCACCCAGAACGTCCGTGTGTTCCAGGAACTGTTTTCAGAACTTCGCAAATACTATTCCGGTGGGTTGAGTTGTTTTTGTTCTTTACGCTGGAAACAGATCGTGGTGTTGATCGGTAGATGCAGTGCTCTACTCGATGTAAAGGTTTTGGCGGACAGAATTGAAGGAAGAGATGCTGGAGAATCGATAGATGCCGTATGTCATAGTCTATTTCGCATCGCTGTTGCTTTGTTTTGGCTTGACAGCAGCGACTTGGCAAGCCCAGTCCCGATCTGTGTGCGTACAGCTTAGTCTACCGTCTCATCGTCCTGGAAAAGCACTTGCGGTTTTGTCTTAGTGCATGGTAGAAACCGTAGCTGCGGATATTAGAGTAAAAATCACCTCCAACAGCCTACTGATTAAAACACTTGTCAATTACAGTAATATTATATGTAATGGCTTAAAATCTTAAAACCAATAAACAAACCGATCTGAGAACCTAAAATATGGATTGCATATATTATATTAACAAAATATAGCATTTTTTATTCATCTATATAGATTTTTATTTATCTTCCAAATTCCGTGTCTGGGATCTCATCTTGTATTGGATGCATGGTTTTGTCCACAGGGGGCAGCGTAAGCCTATCGGAGGTCCTGTCTGACTTCTGGTCCAGCCTGGTGGAGCTGGTGTTCTCCCTGGTCAACCCCCAGTACCAGTTCAACGATGACTACCTGGAGTGTGTCACCAAACACGCAGAGCAGCTGCAGCCATTTGGCGACATGCCCCGCAAGCTGCGCGTTCAAGTATGTACCCTGAGACCTTCAATGAGAAGTGTTTGGCGTACAACGTCACGGTAAACCTATTTAAAACAAAACCAAGTAGGCCTACAGATGGAACCGAACTCTCAATCAAAACCTTACCGATCTGAATTTATTCTGTGTGGCTGTGTTTTTAAGGCAGCAAACGTTGATTTTTAAAAACCCAATTTCATCCACGCTTGAAATTTAGGGAGTATTGGTTGTCTGAAGCAAAAGGCTGGAAAAACTGAACCATGAACAAAACCTGCAACAACAGGGAAAAAACAACAGTGCAGCTCTGAGTTTTCGTCGTTCACGGGTGTTCTTTGTGCAATTCACAGGTCTCCAGAGCCTTCATCGCAGCCAGGGCCCTGTCTCAAGGCCTGGCCACCGGCCGCGACATCGTCAACAAAGCCACCAAGGTCACTGATTGCCCTCCGTCCTTCACCATGCGCCGCTGGAGCTCACATCTTTTGTGTCGTGGATAAAATTATATATATATATAATAACTTAGTGAATTGAAAAGGAATTTGTATTCTCCTTGGACGTAGAGATACCTCCCTTCCTTTCTCTAATTGAAAGGTGTTGAGATAGTTGGCATTTGCGTTGCCAGTGTAGCCACGAAGTCTGACACTGAGGCCATGCCAATTGACTTCTTTGTTTTAACGGTCTTGTCGCCTTGCTTGCCGACATGTCCACTTCACCCATAATGTATTGCTATTTAACTTTGTCTCTCACACCATGCCTGACTACCACCATGGCCAGTCCTATACTCTCCGCAATGGCCAGTCCTATACTCTCCGCCATGGCCAGTCCTATACTCTCCGCCATGGCTAGTCCTATGCTCTCCACAATGGCCAGTCCTATACTCTCCGCCATGGCCAGTCCTATACTCTCCGCCATGGCTAGTCCTATGCTCTCCACAATGGCCAGTCCTATACTCTCCGCAATGGCCAGTCCTATACTCTCCGCCATGGCCAGTCCTATACTCTCCGCCATGGCCAGTCCTATGCTCTCCACAATGGCCAGTCCTATACTCTCCGCCATGGCCAGTCCTATACTCTCCGCCAATGGCTAGTCCTATGCTCTCCACAATGGCCAGTCCTATCATACTCTCCGCATGGGCCAGTCCTATTACTCTCCTCTATGGCAGATCCTATACTCTCCGCATGGCCAGTCCTATACTCTCCGTCATGGCCAGTCCTTATGCTCTCCACAATGGCCAGTCCTATACTCTCCACCATGGCCAGTCCTATACTCTCCGCCATGGCCAGTCCTATACTCTCCGCCATGGCCAGTCCTATACTCTCCGTCATGGCCAGTCCTATGCTCTCCACAATGGCCAGTCCTATACTCTCCACAATGGTCGCTCCCCCTGACCTTTGCTTCCTTTGCATTTATTGGCCACGATGGGTAAAGTTTCCCTACAAGAATCCTGTACAACCTTTGTCTCATTGAATAGGTGCTTGGTAGTTTTGCTACCAGTACCTTTAAAATGAGATCACATACTTTGCTGTCCGAAGTAAAAAAAAAAAGAAGAAGTTATTCTTCATCACTTTGCCATCCACCCTGTTTTGATGTAGGTCATTGTGTGTTTTCTAGTTGAGCGCTGGTTCGGAGTGCGCACGTGCCCTGATGCGCCAGTGGTACTGCCCGCTGTGCCGGGGTGTGCCCACGCTGCGGCCCTGCCACTCGCTGTGCCTCAACGTGATGAAGGGCTGCCTCGCTAACCAGGCCGACCTCGACACCGAGTGGAACAACTTTGTCGGTGGGCACGTGCGAGGGAGAGAGTGGGGGGACGCGACGTGCACGCTAGTTATGATAGAGCGGCGGTCATTCTTGTCGGATCGGATAGATGTACTATGGCTTGACGGTTTTATATTTTTGTATCGCTGTAGCTGCCAATCGGTGAGGACACGAAAGGTCACATGACATTCTTTATTTCATGATGATGGGATTTAGTTATGATCAAATCATTGCATTTTCTTCCCTCATATTTTGTGATGAGCGTGATTACTACTTTGTTATAGATCTCTCTCTCTCTCTGACTCTCATCTAGTTCACTCTGTCCACACCTAAATAATTCCCAATCGATTAGTACTTTTTAAAATATTTTTTGTAGTTTCAAAACTAATTCTACCATGGTTTTATCGACCTGGGTTTAATATTTTCCTTTTGGCGGCCCGATAAACTAGTGGCTAAGATTGTTTGTTTGATTCCCAGCAGCAAGGTTCTGTGCTAAATACCCATGTCTGCCGTCTACCATACCTACCTATCTTACAGCAGGAGGCCTAACCCCCTACCAGGCTGCTCCTAGTTGAGAAGTATTTTCAAATTGAGACTAAACAATGAGAGTAGAGTCGGCTACAAGGCCTACACTGTTCAAGTAATGAGTGACCTTTGGTCGACTTCTTATGTTGATCCCAATCTTCCTCCTGTCAGATGCCTTGTACCAGGTGTCTGAGAAGCTGGAGGGTCCGTTCAACATGGAGCTGGCCGCTGAGTCCATCTCTGTCAAGGTGTCGGAGGCCATCATGCACATGCAGGAGAACAGCGTCAGCATCTCAACCAAGGTGAGCCGCAGGCACTCCTAAAAGGAATGTCAGAAAACGGACGGGACTGTGGTGGGAGTCGTTATACGTGGTCAAGGGGAAAGGCTTTGGATTTCAACTTCTGATGTTCTATCTACTATCTAACCTACAGAAGTTATTATTTTTTTCGATGTTACCTTGTAATGTATTGCAATCGCTATTGGGCAGAAACCATCTCCCTCTCCTTCCACCATTTTCTTTGCTGATTTACATTGAGGAAAACGTTGAAAGCGATTACCAAAGACAAATTTCCAAGAAATTACACATCCAAGAACTACACACATATATTACCATTCCTTTTTGTTGATATATTTATTTATGTTAACGATTTATGTAATATATATGTTAATTTATTTATGTTATTTATGTCAAAATGCAACAACTTGAAATGAACTTTCTTCCTTTTAAATGGAAAGGGAATTTTTTTTGACACACTTCAACGACACTGACAGTATTGGGCACTTCCATGCTAACTGTGCTAACCAGCTAACAATGCTAACCGAGCTAACCAGCTAATGCTATCTGTGTGTTCAGGTGTTCCAGGGCTGTGGGAGCCCCAGGCCTGCCCCGGCTCGATCCAAGCGCTCCCCCAAGGAGACGGGTGGGAACCGCAAGTCCTTCCGCACGTACAGTCCAGAGGAGAAGCCCACCACTGCCGCCGGGACCAACCTGGACCGCCTGGTGAGTGGAGAAGGGGGGCAGAGAACCTGCTCATTAATGACAGGTAAAAAATATTCATAATACGTAAAGAAAACACATGAGGGTGTACACACATCTGTCTATGAAAGCGGTGCTAGTTTTAAAGTTGACGTTAGAACTCAACCCTGCAGGGACAAATCGACTGAATGCCAGCTAGCATTCATCTCAACCTTGTGCTCCAAAGAGACTCTGTACTCTAATGTGACTCACAGCCAGTGTTTCCTCTCTCCCCCCATCCAGGTGACTGAGTTGAAGGAGCGACTGCGGCCGATGCGGGGCTTCTGGGTGTCTCTCCCACACACCATCTGCAACGACGAAAAGATGGCGGCCGACGTCAGCAACGATGACCGCTGCTGGAATGGACAGACCCGGGGCAGGTGTGTGTGTGTGTGTGTGTGTGTGTGTGTGTGTGTGTGTGTGTGTGTGTGTGTGTGTGTGTGTGTGTGTGTGTGTGTGGACAATATTATTACCAATGTAATAATATTGTCAACCAACAACGTACAAGTAATCATAAAATTACACTTACTATTCAGTTTCATCAATCTCTATGTGTAGCTTGATTATTGAAGCCTTTGCTGTTTGCTGGCCAGGTACCTGCCAGAGGTGACGGGAGACGGGCTGGTGAGCCAGATCAACAACCCCGAGGTGGAGGTGGACATTGCCAGACCAGACGTCCGGACCAGACAGCTGATCGGTGAGCTGAGGGTGGCCGCCAACAAACTGAGGCACGCGCAGGCTGGACAGGACACCGACTTCATGGACAGTAAGGACTTTCTTATGATTCTGGTTCAAATGGTAAAGATGACCAAATTAAATCAATCATCTTGTATTATTTTAACAAACAATTTGTTGATAGGATTACAGATAACACAATGAACCGCTGTCTGTTGCTGTCCTCCATGTTGCAGGTGAGGAAGGCAGTGGATCTGGGGGCGGAGACAGAGGTGAGCGGTACAATGATGATTGGCCGGGTTATGGGCCTAACTCCCCGCCTTATAATCAACCCCCTCGGACCCCATCCTCCATCCCTGCCAAAAAAACCCGTGTGCGAGAACGAAATGGCTCAAAGTGGAATAAGAACAATGGCAGTGGAAGAGCGAGGTCAGAATCCTGCAGGCTCACGTTTTCTCCGCTCTTTCTGTTGTCTTTGATGGTTGCCGTCTCCCCCTTCTGGAGATAACAAGTTATTGCACCTTGGAGCACATTGGTCAGGTAGTCTGAATGGAATGATGATCTTTTGTCTTAAGCACATGTCTCTTGGGAATAATTTTGCCTATTGGTCACACCAGCAAACACATGAAACAAATTGAATTTTGTAGGGGTTAGCAATAATTGCTAGCCAGCTAGTTCATAACTAATACCTAACTTCTTTTTACCTGGTTATACAGTACCAATATGTTTTTTCGTCATTGTACGATTACTGCCAGCTATCAAATTTTATTTGAAAAAGATTACGGTACATTTAATATTCTGACATTCAGTTGGTAAACCTTGAATTAAGCTGAGGAATTAAATCAGAAAGGGAGGATGAAGACGTGAGTCAGCAAGATCATTTATGTCCACCATTTTAATAGTTGACAAATTATTTGCAGATATAAATGATGAATAAGGACAGATGTAACACAAGTAATTTATACTAGGCTATATTCCATGCTGTCTCCCTAAGGTAATATACAAAGCAGCTAAATACTTTGGAAGTTATGTCAGTATTTTGAACTACAGTGGGTCATCTACTTAATTGTGTTCTGCTACATATGTGTATGTATTTTTATTTATTTTTGTGATATATGATTGTATTTATTTATTCATGTATTTATTCTGCTCGGTTTCATGATCAAAGTGTTCTTAAAACGTGTGTGTGTGTGTGTGTGTGTGTGTGTGTGTGTGTGTGTGTGTGTGTGTGTGTGTGTGTGTGTGTGTGTGTGTGTGTGTGTGTGTGTGTGTGTGTGTGTGTCTTCTATTTTGTGCATGCCACTGGTGTGTTCTGAAGAGATGAATGTTGTCACAGAGTGTGTTAGAACATTGAATTATTGGTTTTGTATGGACTTTAACACAACTGAAATTGAAAGTTAACATAGATAATGGTCCTTAATTATTCTACGCAGAATGCAACAAAAACACAAGATGATACCTAAAGCTTTTGGATTTAGATGTTTTCGTAATGGGCCAAATAAAGACACAAAACAGCACAATGAGAATGTATAGATATCGGCAAGGACACTTTCTGTTAAACAGCAACTTAAGAAACCTTTATTTGTGGGAGGGGGAGGCAAACCGTTTATTTTCAGCTCATGTTAATAGTGTTCAGCATTCAATTCCAAAAATGTATTGAGTGGATTTAGTGTTTAATTCAACTAAATCAAATGGATTCATTCACTACACAAAGCAGGGGAATGAATTGAGGAAACATCAAGCTTTTTCTGTAATTGTGAACTTTGATATGTTAGAAATGAATTTTTATGTATGTTTTTCTAACACCTTGACTGATTTTTTTAATGTAATTCTGAAAGTTCCTGCGCAATGTATCAGGATGTCATTATTACCGTACTGTAAACTGTATTATTTTGCACAATCACATGAGAACCAGTATTCAAACAGCAATGGCACAGTAATCCGAGATGCTTAGTGACGATCAGACTATGTTTGTGGCCTCTATGTTGTATTAGGACCATAGTCCTTTAGATTACAGCCTGTAGCCTGCCGTCGATTCACTCTTGTAACACATTCCATTATGGTGAATGAATAGCACAACTTTTTCGTGTTGTAAATGTTGTTTGGTATTAAAATTAGCTTTTGAGCTTTAAAGCATTAAAGAAAACATTAGGAAAAGTTGTTGCCCAGCGTTTCTTTTTTTGTACTGAGAAGATGGCTGATGTTGTTTTGTACATAAACGAGCTTGGATGCTCTTCAAGGCGTAAACATTCACGAAAGGTAAGGCCATCTAAGCAGCTGTTCTTTAAAATTATGTTTGTCAGGTAAAGGCCGGCTCAGACTACACGATTTCAGCCCGATTTTGCCCCGATTCTTTCGTCGCAGACAAATTTGCGAGTCGTAGGCCAGCCCCACGACGAAAAGTTTAGCAAGTCAGAATTTTTTGGGGAATCGCATGACGTAGCCATCATGAGGGAACCCCGCCCCCAGTTGCGTGAGGGAACCCCACGAACAGCTGGAGCTCAGTGTTTACCAACTGACTTCACTGCACTACGCAGTACACAGTAACTACTACAAAAAATGAATGCGATCAATAGCAAGAAGAAGAATGCTAATGAAGAAAACGAGAGAAAATGAAACAACATAGGCCTAATGGAGACAACTTTGGTTGAAATGCGGCAGTATATTTACATCGCTCATGTCACTCGCAACGCAACTACTGTGAGGAGTTGCTGCATTGAGCAGATATAAAAACTACTGGAACCTTTATGACAAAAATGTAAAAAACATTTATGTCAGTTCTAAACCTTTGATTTTCTAAATATCTTGTAAACGTGAATGATACCAAAGTAAAGAGCATCGCACCCTATAATCGTGTAGTGTGGCCAGTCTTCCGACGAGACAACGCCCGATTTCCTGGCTCTGGGATCTTATTGTGTGACATGTTAAATCGTGGAGGAATGTCTGAGAATCGTGTAGTCTGAGCCGGCTAAAGATGGTGGACATGATGAATGTCCACCACCATCAAACAAGGACATGATGAATGTTACATCTTTAAGTCCTCCATACTGACATTAATCTTCATTTTAAAACATATCACATTGCGTTAATGTAGTCACATTGTGTCACACACATCTCTCAGCTGTTTCTGTGTCGTCGATGCATTCGAAGGAGTCGAGTGGACTTTAGAGGCACGAAGCTGCGGCCACTAGGCGGCACCAGAGGAGTATCCTAGTGCTGACGGAACTCGATACTCAATTATTTTAATAAGTCAATGTTATATGTATTCCTTTTTAAAACACTATTTCAGCTGAATTTATATGAACTCAAGTTAAATTGCCTTACATATGATTAGACTATTTGTTCATTTCATCCAAAGGTCACCTTTTTGTTTTACTTTAGGATGTATGAAACATGCTTTCTTGGCACAAAGCAGTAGGCTTAACTTACCACTGCACTCCATATATCCTTCTTCGAAATATTCAGAGTTACTATTTTCATTCATTTGTTTGGTCCAGTGGGAGGGGCATCTCAGACCCTAATTACTCTGCCCTCACACCTTTGGCGGAAAGGACATGAGCTGACCTCCTGCACAATGCTTCGTAAGATAAAGTCAGCAACGTTTAAATAGCATGAAAACCCGCTCTTCCCTTCAATGTGTACCATTGAATCATGCAAGATTGGAATTTATATGAAGGAAATATATACAAATTAGTTTAAAACATGCAGAGATTTTGAGGACAACAAGAAAGGGCAAAACACACGCACGCACGCACGCACGCACGCACGCCACGCACGCACGCACGCACCGCACGCACGCACCGCACGCACGCACGCACGCACGCACGCACGCACGCACGCACGCACGCGCACGCACGCACACACACACACACACACACACACACACACACACACACACACACACACACCACACACACACACACACACAACACACACACACACACACACAGGTTACGGTTAAGAAGTTTTGTGGTGTGTTAAAGGCAAAGGAATGGCCAGCGACAGCCCTCATCTCTCTAAAAGGAAGTCACACTAGACGCTGTGGGCTTGTTGCATGAACTGCAAATCTACACTGGCAGTTATAAAACATGCAGCCTGAAACAAAACAAAAGCATCATCAACAAGGTGGGCTCAAGAGGGGGTCTGGTGATATAGCCTTATACATATGAAACACAAAGTATGGTTTACTACAATTATATAGGTTTACTATGTCTTAGTAAGGATTTATTTAGAAACTTTTGTTACTCACATTGTTCTGAAATCTTTAAAAGATAAATGAAGATTCTGAACAAGGCTGACATACAATTAATTAATTCTCTTAATTGGCCAGAATCTGATTAGATTCAACCAGAGGAGGTAAAGCTTAGAGGGCTGTTCCCTTGTTTTTATCACGATTCATGGGACCCACCGGTATTTAAAAGCATCCATGGTGCCCCTGCTGGGGTGGGGGTCCTAGTGTGTTAGGCTGCTAGTATTACTCAACCCAACTACCATAACTGTTATTTATAACCATACAGGGTTTCTAAATATAAATTCATGATGGTGTGTGATGTGATATCAGAAAACTAAATAAAATATATTGTTCATATAAGCAAAGTTCTAAAGCTCACAGAACTTTTTCAATATAGATAGAATACATACAGAAAATATGAACTACAAACATGAACTTCAAGAAAACATTGTATCATTGGCTTGCCTCAGTTTGCGTCTTTAAGTTCCCAGTCAATCACGGTGGATCTATGATTTTATTGATGTTGGTCATTAGAGTCAAAATATTTCACTTCAGAGAGAAGTGGTGCTAGTTTAACACCAAACCATGACAATGTTTGCATTGTGTTTTGCTTTTGCAATTCTGAGCACAGCATGTAAGAACTTACTTTATTCGCATTAAAATTGCTCTTTTTCATTAAAATTAAATATTTTAGTGTTTGTTAAATAATTATTAGTAAATATTGTTTGTTTGTTGCTCTTTACTTTTTAGTGCGTTTTCAGACCCAAGAGGTTCCTCGGTTCGTCTTTTTGAAAACAGCAAACCTCGGAGATACTGTCACACTGCATTGTGGTGTTTTGAACAAATCTATATTTATTTTAAACCCCAAGTTTCATTCCCCGAGTGGTTGCTTTATGAAAATTATTATTATCCATCCTTTAATTCAAGAACCACAGTATGAGTGGGAGCTGCCCTTAATCTGATAATCAGAGATATAAATAAAGAGGATGAAGCTAACTATTTCTGTAACCAAGGAACTCAGTATAATAATACTGTACTTGTAAAACCGGCAAATTTTTGACCGTCAAAGGTAACATATCCATTACAACATTTTGCTTGTCTTGCTCATAAGTCAAAATATTTTTAAGCAATTTCATCAGGAGCAGTTGAATAATTTGATGATGAATCTTGTTTTTATTCATGCAGATGGCAATGAGAAGAGGTTTGTCTCCCAGACTGTGGTCCAACAGCCTGTGTCAGTATCAGCTCAGCTGGGAGACCCTGTTTCTCTCCAGTGCTCTATTACCTCCCAGAGGACGGACCCCAGTAACCAGTGCCGGGGAGAACCCAGTGTGTACTGGTTCAGATCCGGACCATCTCACCCTGCTGCCATCTACATGAATGGAAACAGGAGTGGAGAATGTCAGAATAGTTTGGGCCTATTTGTGGTAGACTGAATTTCTCCTCATCATACATTTAGTGAAACAAATGAAACTTGCTTTCGATGTTTGTAATATGTGATAAAAACAATGTGAATGCCATGTTTTAGTGCTCAGTATGGATTGAAATTAAATGTGATCTCCACTTAGTTTCCTGTGTTGCGCAGTAGCCTTGATGCTCTCAGTGTCTTTAAGTTCCAGCCAATCACTGATGATCTACGATATGTAGACGCCTGTGTTTTTAGGACAAATCTTTCACTTGAGTCAGTACAGCACTAGTAGATCACCGAAACGTAACAATGTTGGCAAGAGTTTTTGCTATTACAATTCTTATTGGGTCATGTAAGTAAAATTCCTCCAAATTGTTTGGACTGTCATTTCTGCAGTTTACTGTGTTTTTTGTTAAAAATACAAAATTGAAATAATTTGGAAAGAATAATTTAGACCACAGATTTATTATTTTTTTTTTCTTAAATGGGATGAATTGTTTATGTCTATTTTTTCAGCGATGATTGAGACCAAAGAAGTTCCTCGTATCGTCTCTTTGAAAACAGCAAGACTTGGAGATGATGTTACTTTACATTGTGGCGCTGAAAACCAAAGTAGAAATATTCTATGGTACAAGCAATCGATTGGATATGTTCCCCAAAAGGTTGCTTTAATAGTGGGTGATTATGGTAGAATTTTCCCTCCTTTCAATTCAAGTTTCACTGCAGAAAAACCAGACATGGATCTGAACATTAGATCTGTGAGTAAAGAAGATGAAGCAAACTATTTCTGCCAAGAGCATTATTCAAAGAATTGGACTGGATTTTTTTTGTCTGTCAAAGGTAAGATATCCTGTTCTACTTGTTTTCTATATTATCATCTGAAAGTAGCCCAAATATATATTTTTTCTCAGTTTAGATGTATTATTATTTCACTGTTCAGATCCCAATGACCAGAGGTTTGTCTCCCAGACTGTGGTCCAACAGCCTGTGTCAGCATCAGCTCAGCTGGGAGACCCTGTGTCTCTCCAGTGCTCTATTACCTCCCAGAGGACGGACCCCAGTAACCAGTGCCAAGGAGGAGAACCCAGTGTGTTACTGGTTCAGATCACGAGACCATCTCACCCTGCTGCCATCTACATGAATGGAAACAGGAGTGGTGAATGTCAGAATAGTTCTGGGCCTCCGTCTGCTCCACAGAGCTGTGTCTACACTCTACCCAAGAACAATGTAGACTCCTCTGATGCTGGGACTTACTACTGTGCCCTGGCAGCATGTGGGGCAGTTGTGTTTGGAAATGGAACCAAGCTGGACATTAAAGGTCAATATATTTTACTTCCTACTTAAGAAGATGACAGACACATCATGAATAACTTGTTTTGTTTGAGATTTTAATTTCAAAATATATGTAAGAGTCATGACCTAATGGGAATGTAATGTTACAGAAAACATGATTTCATCAGATTAATGATGACACCTTGTTGATTCCAGGACCCAAGCTGGTTCCAGCCACCGGGGTGCTTGGAATACTGTTGGCTTGCTGTCTGGTTGTGATTATAATCCTCCTTCTCACCAGAAATAAAAAGCAAGTTTGTGAGCATTGCAAAGGTCTGTACCTTCTCAAGAATTGATTTTGTGGAGCATTTGATTTCATAGAAAGGTCTTAGTTTAGGAATCACAGTAGTTATAGTTTGGCACACATCCTAATTTCTGTTTTTATCGTAAACTTTTATAATCGTGTTACATCAATTCTGCATGAACTACTTAATCTCAAAAGTGAATGTTTTTCTTCCCTTCTTGTTCTCAGGAACACTGGATGCTTCCGACTCTGTCCCACACGACTCTGAACCACAGGTACAGCTGTTTTCAACATGTTGCATTCTGTTGATATTAATTTTGATGGTGTTACATAATACTGTAAATCAAGAGATCCAATTTAAATGTAAGGTTAATTTATTCTATACGTTTGTCAACTAGCAGAACTGTTATGTTAAGTGCAGTGGAGATAAAATTGACATTACAACCAGCTAGGATTTGCGGTTCATGTTGGACGGTACTTATTCCATAGTTATCCACGTAATCCAAGTGACAATATATGACATGTTGTCCATTTGTTTCTACTTTTAAGACAAAATGGTTTGACGGAAAAACAACCCAATGAAAATCCATGTGTTTAAGTTCATTTTTATTGAGTAACACTAGTTTTTGAGCAGTGTTTCAAGGATGTCACCTCATGTGAATCAAGAAATATAAATCTGATCTATTACATGGATGTGCGACTTCTAATAGGTGTGATGGGGGTCAATAATAATCAATCTAATTTTCTCCCTATCTAACCACCTTCCTGGATGAGTCTTTTCTATCGGGTCAAATAAACGGGTATTGTTTGGATGGTAATCTGTAGTTATCTGTAGTCGACACAATGTATTTTCAACCCCCCACGGCTGCTTCTGCAGCTGCTGTAAAAACATGGATAATTCCCGACCAAGCTGTCTTTCCACAAGAGTGCCGTGATATGATGTGTATGACAGCAGCAGAGATGTTGAACGTTTGCACAGCCTCACCGATGTCATCAAAGCGAGCAACATTGTACAATCTAAAACAATTTGTGAACGTTTTTTTTAAAACGATTTGACTCAGCCACTTAATGAACGTTTTTTTTTCTTTGAAAGTAAAAGTAAACGGTCAATTGACCCTAACCTTCTCTTTTCGAAGTCCAATCACCATTGTCTTCTTTCAGCTGGTGAATGTCTAACTTTGATGTGCCATGTGTGCAGTAGAGTTGTGTGAATGAAGCGCTCCGACACAACAATTAGGAGTGAGAATGAAGGATGGGTCAGATTGTGTGATAGGAGTAATGGATAAAAAACTAAGGGGGCGCAAAATTATAACTAAGCACCCTTTTGCCCCCGCGTGGCTGTCTAGGCCCCAATATAGGATGAGACGCCTTTACACCCGTATGATTGTAGGTTTGACCTTCATTCTAGAAGAAGGTTCTTAACCAGTGTTTAGATCTTCATCATGTGTTAGTAATGCACAGTTCTCTGTTGTAGGACGGGAAAACTGATTCCTTGAACTACGCAGCGTTGGAGTTCTCTGGCAGGAAAACCAAATGGAAGGTAGAAGAACGAAAGCGAGAGGAACCCAGAGAGAGTGTGTATTCTGCTGTGAGAGAAACCTGCTACTGAAATCCATCGACCTGGTCGTACTATTGTTTGAATTCTTCATTATTGTAACGTGGATGTACAGAATATTTCCAAAGGTTTTAAAAATAGAAGTTTAAAATACGATGAGAGAAGCTAATATAAATAGTCAAGAATGGCGGGCATAACCCTGGATGTCATTGAACACCTAAAAACACTATGACACGTGCTACATTTTTTCATTATATGCGTTAACTAAACAGAAGAAATATGCAGTTATTTAGTTTAAATCAGCTACTGAATGCTGTTGCATACCCCAAACGATTTACATTTCCAATTTCAAGTTAATTTCAGAGTAAAAATAAATACAGTGACCGACCGTCACACATCACATATGTGTGGTTTTATACTTTTAAAACTGTTTATTCTCTGCCCAGAAGATCCTATCTTGAAGGTACAGTGACATTATTTTGAGATGTCCCTGGTTTCTTTATAAATAACTAACGAGCATTACTACAAAATTGTCTTTTCTGACTTAAATTACATTTAATTGACTTCCATAGTTACAGTAAATTGACCACTGAATATTTTAATTTCTTCTTTCTTTTCCTTACCCAAAAATGATATTCTGGGCTAACTAAATAATATCCGGGGCTTTCGCCACTGGTATTAACTGCCACTTAACACCTGGTCATTTATAAAAGGCTGATTTCATAAGTGCACAGAGCATATTCCATATCTCCTCCACTGATTGTACTGGTTCATATTGTGTCAACCATAACTTTGCTTGTGCTTTGCAAAGGTTTTCTGTGTCTGCTGTAAAGGTTCATCGTGTTTTATTCATTTTCAAAATTAATGCCAAATTCTAAAATGTAATAAAGGAACTTAATGAATTGTATGAATACAATCGTCGTTCTGTGTACCCGCTGT
>OLKM01001302.1:131324-149268 GCA_900291075.1 Melanogrammus aeglefinus | reverse complement strand
GTGAGTGTGTGTGTGTGCCGTGTGTGTGGCCTGTGTGTCGTGTTATCGCCGTATGAGGTTGAGGTGGCGGCGACCCATCAACACCCCGCCACACACTTTGGCAACCTCCCCACCCACCGCACTCCCCCCCCCTCCCCCCCCCCTCCCTCTCCCACCCCTCTCTCTCTGTTCTGTTACACAGTTTCTGCCCAACTACCTGCCAGCGGGCTACATGTGAGCACGGAAGAGGTTGACAAGTCTTGACGCCATGGCAAACAGAAAACATGGTTTGAGGTGGAGATTTGAAAATCTGGTTCGCTCGTTTTTTTTTCGTGTCACACACCTAATAATATGCACAACATCGGCTGTTAGGAGGGGGAACAAGACACCAGAGAGAGAGATGAGAGAGAGAGGGAAGAGAGAGGGGGAGAGAGAGAAGAGAGAGAGAGAGGAGAGAGAAGAGAGAGAGAGAGAGAGAGCAAGAGAGAGAGAGAGAGCAAGAGAGAGAGAGAGAGAGAGAGAGAGAGAGAGAGAGAGAGAGAGAGAGAGAAGAGAGAGAGAGAGAGAGAGAGTGTGATCCCCGACTTCTTTCATTTGCTGGTGGAAAACTGTGAGTGATTCACTCCACCGCTTTTGACGTCCACATAGCTCGGAATAAATGGCATAGTGAAGATCGTCCTGTCAGCTAATTCAGCATTGGATTCTGCGTTTGGAACGAGTGAATCTCTGCCATCGAGTCTTTCACCTCACTAAAAAAGACCAATAACCAGATGGAGTCCTCTGATGTCGTTTAATTGTGTTTATGTGGTCGGTGTGCGTGCGTTGGCATTTGCATGCGTGCATGTGCCGCCCCGTGTCTGTGTTGGAATGTGTGCGCCTGTGGTGTGTGGGTTATGGGCAGAGTGTCTTTCTGCAAAGTGTGTGGAATTTGTGCAGGCGTGCATGTATGTGTTTTGTGCGCACGTCTGCACGCATGAGTGTGGGTTATGGGTGTGTACGTGTTCTGCTGCACGCGTGTGGGCGGGTGGGAACATGTGCGTCCATGCATGTGTGTGTGTGTGTGCGACTGCGTGCCTCTGTGAGTGTGTGTGTGTGTGTGCGTGTGCGTGTGCGTGTGCGTGTGCGTGTGCGTGCGTGCGTGCGTGCGTGTGTGTGTGTGCGTGTGTGTGTGTGTGTGCGTGTGTGTGTGTATGTGTGTGTGTGTGGGTGTGTTTGTGTGCATGTCAGGGGATAGCATACTAAGCAGAGCCCACTGCATCAATAGAAGTGCTGTTCATCAGCATTTACAACAGGCCCTTGTAGATCCAAAGTGTTTGCCTATCAGAAGAGTCTAAGGTATCAGAGGAAACCCAGAGTTTCGCTGCTGCGGCCTGGGTCCTCCCAGACTGGAGCAGCACACACATCATCACATCAACGCACAGAGAGAGAGGAAACACAGCACACATCATCAAGGTTCCCCATTGTATGTTAAACGTATCGGGGAGTATGGTAAGTGCCCGCTGCAGAGTGAGAAATCTCCATCTTATGGTCTCTCATATTTATGATATTCTAAACCATGAGAAATATTTGCTCAGCAAGACCAGGAAACCCAGGAGAGGGGAGATTAGAACCTTGGGTTTTGGCACCGAGACGAAGGACCGTTGAATCTCTTGAATAAAACGGTGACCCTCCTTAGGAAAACATTCAGCACATGCTGAGGCCTGGGCTGCAGGAAGGGGAGATAAATTTAACGTTCAAAGCAAATGCTGATTTCCCACTATACGCCATACACGCCTCGGGCCAGACCCATACGATGAAAGTAACAAATTACAGAGCTCTCTAAGAGGGCTCTGCTGGACTACTGGGTAGAATTACAGGAGTTAGTCAGATCTACCGTGTGTGGCTAATGGAGACAGCAAGCCGCAAGTATGGCCCAAATATTTCAGTTCAGCGAATGCTTCATATTGATTCAGGATCAAGACAGGGCTGTTGAATTTAGTTTTTTTCTTTCAGTTATTTGTAATAAAAATAGTGGATGCGATCATCACACAGCCTTTTGTTTTTACCAGAAAACCACGTCTGCTCTGCTGCTGCTTTCTTTTCTCACGCAGTTGCGAAATACTTAAATAATGCATGATGGCCTCTTCCCCTTGTTGTGTTGTGTAATCAAGTGAACAGCACTCACAGTCATAGCCGTGCACTGAGCATCCTGCACGCACGCACACACACACACACACACACACACGCACACACACACACACACACACACACACACACACACACACACACACACACACACACACACACACACACACACACACACACACACACACACACACACACACACACACACACACACACACACACACACACACACACACAGACACACATGGAAAAACATGCATACACATGTGTGCACACACACAAACATAAGGACACACACACACACACAACCTTGACCAAACGTGCACACACGTGTGCAGAGACACACAAACACACACAAGGATTCACACACACACACACACACACACACACACACACACACACACACACACACACACACACACACACACACACACACACACACACACACACACACACACACACACACACACACACACACACACACACACACACACACACACACACACACACACACACACAAACACACAGTCTGTGCATGCATGTGTGTGTGTGTGTGTGTGTGTGTGTGTGTGTGTGTGTGTGTGTGTGTGTGTGTGTGTGTGTGTGTGTGTGTGTGTGTGTGTGTGTGTGTGTTTGTGTGTGTGTGTGGGTGTGTTGTGTGTGGGTGTGTGTGCACCTTTGTGGGTGTTTGTTGGTCTCTGTCGGCCTGCGCTTGCGCGTGCATGGATTGCCTACACACACCGTGGTTCTTTTTTAAACTGAATGCATGATTTAATGAATGCATGAATGATTTCCTCTGTGTCTGAAATGTCACTGTCACAATGTGTTAGCGAGATACCATTGGGTCAATAACCTCTTTAGCACAAAGGCTGCCCTGTCAACAAAAAAAAAACTATAAAGTCTATGTTTTACTGTACACCTGTGCAATACACGTGCCTCCATCCAACAGAGAAGTAAGCCAGCAAAACGATATGGAGGACAGCAAAAAGAGGAGTGGGCCTGGTGCCGGCTGCTGTGGGACGGTACCTAGAGAGAGCCCTCCAGAACAATAAGATAACGATGTATACTTGTGGTAGGCTGACTCACACGGACCGTTATAACGATCTATAAATCACGTGGTGGGGATTTTTTTTTCCATCCGTGTGGCTGCAATCAATCACCTACACCTAAACACGAAAATTTGATTGCATTAGCTAACAAACACGTTTTCTTATTAGTGTCCCATTTGGTGGCAGAGCAACTTGTACCCTGACAGCGTTAATCACGTTTAATGAGCATTCCAATTGTCACCAGGGCACACCTCATAACACCAGCCGGCTTGTACCCTACCCAGTGTTCCCTTGCACCACGCTGATAAGCAGCCTACGAGACAGTCAGTACATGGGCTAATAGAGCCTCTGAAATAAAACCCCTTTTTCATGGCGAGTAGGGGAAAAAAACAGGGAAACATGCATGTCCCGTCCCCCCCCCCGTCGTTTCACCTGTAGAAAACGACATGCAGCTAAATGGAGGTATAGAGGGTGGGGGGGGGTGGGGGTCTAAAATATAAAACGCGCTGTGTAGGTCCGCGTTTCCTTGAGATATTGAGGTTATTTTTGACCTTGCGGAACAGGTCCTGCATGGGCTAGTGGCTTATAGCCTTTATACGTAACCCCTCCACTCCCCCCATACCCCCACCCCTCACCCCCTCCCTCCTCCTCCTCTCCACCCCTACAGTCATTACAGTCCTTCCCAAGCTGCTTCCCATAGAGTTCGTATCGGCGAACTGCTGCCCCGAGTCGCCAGCAGCACAAGCCCACATAACGCATAGCCAATAGTGAAGGGCAGTTCCTCCCACATGAGAGAGTTGACAATCTATAGATGACATCATGTGCACACGAGATACAGAGTATTGAATTACCTGGCAGATGATGGTACATCCAATCCAGATTCCAGAGGGGGAGAGTGGGCTATGGGCTAAATATTCCCTCCCGGACGGTCGCCCAGAGTCCTGAGCTGTGGCGGCTGGGCGGAGCTGAGCCGGGGTCTAAAACGGGACCCGACGGAGGATCGCTTCGGGATGATTCAGGTGTCCCGCCCGCTACCACAGCTCTCGACGGCCTTCCACACCGACGGTGCCCTTCGAGAAATCCATGGGCAGCGGATAAATTAGACTAAAGAGATTAAAAAGAGAAGAAAAATCCACCCGTTTTCAAATCCGCCCCTTCCGATTACATCGCCAGTGGAGAAGAGATGGAGATAGCGCTAATGTCGCTGATCTCCAAAAAAAAAAAAAAAAAAAAAAAGAAGAAGCAAAGCAACAAAGTCCCTGATAGATGGATAGTACGCGGTGGCTTTAGAGAGGCGACTGCAGCTGCACAGGATCGCCTCTACTGCGGATTCGCCCCGCCGCGTGGACCTTCGGTGGAGGAGAAAACGCCTTTGAAGCGGCCGGGCAGCGGCTCACCTCGCTGAGTGGGGCTTGTGCGCGTCCCCTCCACTCGGGATCGCATTACTGCAGCCCAGATGTTCCGTGTATCGTTTTCACCAGTTGTTTTCTCTCTCTCGCTTTCTCCCTCTCTCTCCCTCTCGCTCTCTCCTTCTCTCTCTCGCTCTCTCTCTCTTGTGGTAGTGACGCAGCCTCAGCCCCTGACTGAGTTAGTTAATCCAGATTGACTGAAAGGG
The DNA here is from genome assembly GCA_900291075.1 of Melanogrammus aeglefinus. Taxonomy (NCBI): domain Eukaryota; kingdom Metazoa; phylum Chordata; class Actinopteri; order Gadiformes; family Gadidae; genus Melanogrammus; species Melanogrammus aeglefinus. The sequence continues at coordinate 144,501 of OLKM01001302.1, read as the reverse complement.
TTTTGCTGCTGCTTCTGCTGCTGCTGCCGCCGCTTCTGCTGCTTCACATCCTCATCACCCCACCTCCACCACTATCGCCACCCCTCGCCTTGCCCCCCAAACATGGCCAGGGCGTCTCATAAGTAGCGGGACTCTCTTTGCTGTCAACCCCTCGCTCACTGCCGCCGCCACCGACCGAGCTCCATTTCGCGGGTGAGCAGAGGTGTTGTGCGCGGAATGGTAATCGGTGTGCTTCGAGGCACAGAGAGACCACTTGTGCATATAGACAGATGCGATGCCTCCCAGTCCCTCTCTCTCGCAGGCAGGAAACATCATTTATTAATGTGGGCTGGATTTAACTCGACTACTTGCACGACATTGCAGTAACCTAGATTCAGAGTGGATCAATCAGGCGTCGTTTAGGCACACGGCCATGTGAGGGAAAAGGCTCGTTTAGGAGACGATCTGTTGTCATTATCTCTAACTTTTTTGGAAATTGTAAAAGAGTTTTGATACAAAGACATTGATATCAAATGATGAGTTTATTGATGTTACGCAGAATTTCATAAAAACAAACAAAAATTGGTCTATCTGTTGGGCATTCCTCAATAATCACAGAATACCTTTTGGAGAGTTCAAAAACTGAACCTTTAGAGTTGGCCTAAATTGCACAGATCTAGGCCCTTATAAGCGCATCACTAATCTACCAGAGAGGGTCACACATAGCGCCTGGCTTTAAGGCCGGATGTGCATAAGGCTGTGACGGATGGGCCCGAGTCCATTACAAGGTCCACACAGCCACAGCCTATCCGGGAAGAGATACCTGCGCAGTCTGTCCTGTTCTTGTCTTCCCAGAGAACAATGGTGCCCCGCAGTGCTCCTGTGTCTTTTCACACACTTTATAATAGGTGTTAGTTGTCAAGAGGCAGAATTTCCCCTAGGATTTGTTTCCCCCGATCGATAGCTCCATTTGGTGACCAGCACCGTACTCGAGATCAATGGGCATACAGCTATTGTGCGAGTGCTTTTGAACATTTACAGAGCCCATCCATGGGGGAGGAAATAGATGGCGCGGGCCCCCCCTCGGAAACACACCATTCAGTCTCTTTAATGGTCCGATGGCTAGCTAGTGTCGTCCATAACAATGCTTTGCTGACTTATTTCCTGCGTTCTTGTATAAAGTATTTCAAAAGCAGGGGCCTCGAGGCTTCGACTCGCAGGGCCTTTGAAACAGGGTTCTTAGACAAACTAAGATATAAAGAGAATGGCTGTTCTACATGGTTGTCGTTCATGTTTACATTAAAACTGAAAAGGAGATGAATGAGCCACTGTCGGCTCCCATAATGATCCTTGTTACGGTGACAGGCTCTCTTTGTAATGTCTACGTATCAACGCAAATAACTTGGAATACCCTCCGACTGTCACAGCCGTCAGGGGAGAAAAGACACAGATACACAACACTGTCCGTCTGCTCATCGCTGACGTTCTCCTTTTAATTGCCACGGTGATGGATCGATTTTCTTTCATGTTTTATCGTTCTCGTGCTGCACAGGACCATCCGTCACCGACGGCAGTCCAGCAGGAAGCGCTTGTAGGTGAGACCGTTGGTCCCCTGTCCCGTCCGGCTCTTGACCCCCAGGAAGGCTGCCATGTCGTCCCTGGGGGTCAGTGTCAGGCCTCGGGTCCAGCGGACCTCGGATGTTCCCAGGAGGGCATGCACGTGGGCAGCGATGACCTGGAGGTGGGGGAACGGAGGGTAAGGTAAACAGAGGGAGAGTTATAATCCAATGGAGGAATTCTCTGGGGGTTGGTCGATTTAGCAGCGCTGGGTAAAAAACTGTTTCCACTGGAGGCTGGACATTCTGGGCTCGGAGAAAGGTGGTGAGGGGTATTTTGGGCGTCTGGCTTGATTTGCAAACCAGCAAAAATAAATCTACGGAGTGAGATACAACAACTATTGAGGGGGGTCGGTGGACTTGCCGCAGTGTGTGGAGGAAGAAGATGCACGTTAGAGGGAGTTTTGAAATGTTCTCACCTTGATGTTTGTCCAACTTTAAATGGTGTTGCACTTCAGGTGCCAAACGTGACTGATTGACAACCACATTTTGTCACCAAACCTTTAAAAGTCCAACTGCCCCTCCCCACACTGTCTTATTCTTGATTATTATTATTTTTTATTAAACCTTTAGCAGATAAAAATCTCATTGAGAATCTATTTTCCAAGAGAGGCCTGGCCCATTCCCAATTAGGTAAATAAGTGCTCAAGTTTGAGCATCAGGCAATCTACTACTACTCACTTCGCAGATCAAAGAGGTACTCTGAAGTGGCCAACCCCAACACATGCACATGCTCATTGACATAAGTTATAGCTGCCAAAAATATGGCTCAGCATGAAACCAGACTGTGTCTGAATCATGCTGGGCAACATTTTGCAATGTGACTGATGAGAGCATCTCCCCACTGTGCGTCTGTTACTGCTATCGGTTTTCTTTCGCACCACAAAAGACGAATCGAATCAAAGATTTGTCCTAATTGACTTGTAATTTAACTTGTCTTGTTGTTCCCCGTCTTTGATTTGTGGAGTGTGCTGAAAATATCAATGCACCCCCTTGCCCCACACTATTGCATTAAGGCCTACAGGAATACAGAGCATTTAACAGCAATGGCTTCTGTGTTCCAAACTAACTTCCCCACTCTCATGGTAACTTAGGAGGTATTGGGTTATCAGGTTTTGGAGAATTGGCAACGACAGGCCCAAAGGATCTCACAGGGCGGTTACTGGATACAAACCATTGGGTTTCAGTCTTGCCTGACGTGTTGTAGCCTGCAGAAAAAAAAGCCTACTGTCAATCATGGTTGGATGAGTGGAGGGACCTTCACTTACCTGCATGTCTTTAAAGTCGGTGATTCCCATTCTTGGAAGGTACCGACAGTTCACAAAAATCAGCTTCCTGCCTGTAATGAAGTTGTCCGTGAAACATTCCTGCCAAAAATAAAGTTTGAGTACACGTTATTTATAAGTTAGAGTATGAGTCATCCATCCATCTATAGTGCAGCCTTGAATGCGTCCTACTTTATACTGAGGGTATCCTAAAGATTCGATCCAGCACGCGACGTCATGGCAACTCCAGTCTAGGAACTCCATGGTTCCTGTGTAGGTTTCCATGGAAACAGTCACTCGCCGCCGGGGCTTTTTCTGACCCAAGTGAGAAAGTGCAAATAAATCACAGCCGACAGGTCTCTAAAAACAGCTCAAAAAGTAGATGGATGCGCAATGTATCTATCACGATTTATTAGAGTCTCGCCTCTTTTCTGAAATGGAAAGCTTATTGAGGAGCTTATTATGGCTACTACTAATAGAACTACTAATATAACAGATAAAGGATTAAGAGGGGACGATTTTACAAAACGGAACCGGGGGTTACTAGGTGACAATCACTAAAAAAATAAAAATAAATAAAAAACTCAGGGGCGGCTCTAATTGCGAGCGAGTTGATTGGTTGTTGAAACGAGTCGGCCCCGCCCACTTTAGCTTACGCAAGGGGAACGTTGCTGCGCGCAGCTTTAGCAGATTCACTAACATCGCGTCAGGTCCATCGCTGGTCCACGCACACAGCGCTAGTCTGATCCGTCACGGTTGTAGATCGGCTAAAGTGCAGCGTAGGCTCCACGTCTTGTCCTCTATCGCTTGACTGCTGCACTGCTAGCTCGAGTTTGCTGCCCACTCTAGCTTGTCTTTTGGGTCATTGCAAGGGCTTTGGAGGGAGCACTGAAGCGCACATCTCAGCAGCCATGGCAGGAATACTCAGCAGGACGATTTTCAACACAAAGGTTAAACCCTTGTTTATGCTCGACTACTTTTACACTAGTTGTTCGGTCGGACGCACAATGCAGCCCATTGGCTAACCAGTGTTAGCCGTCTTCTTGGGGATTGGGTGTCTTGTTTTGTTACCCCACGTTGCAGGAATGTAGTTTTTATTAAGTTGTTTAAAATCAAAACGCATCAGAGCGTGCTGTGCGTCGCATGGATGTTAACTCATTAATGTCGGCACACCAGCGAGTTAACTTCTGTTTGTTTTGATGTTCTTTAAACTTTATTCCATTGATCTCCCTGCAGACACCACTCCAACTCAGTCGTATGTGGTACTCGTCATCAGTGGTAAGACGTTTTAATTCCTGACTCCGTTATTGTTTGTATACGACAATTATTATTATGCAAATTTGATTTAAATGTAATGTATTTCCCTACCGCAGCCCACCACCAAGCTGTTCATAGACGGCAAGTTTGTGGACTCGCAGACCACAGAATGGATTGACATTCACAATCCTGTAAGTACAACTTGAACTAAACCCTCAAGTAGGCCTACTTGAAAATAATACCAATTAAGCCTAGTAATTCCCCAGACAATACACTACCTGTTGTGGTAAACAAATGAACGAGGGTCGAGCTTGTGGAACGTCTTGAATTCAAATAAATATCAATATAATTGGATTTCTGTGGAATTTACAATCTGAGAACGACAGAAAGGCTTCAGACTTGTTCAACCGTGGCTTGTTTATGCCTTCCTGCACTCTCCAGCCGTGTTACTATTCAGAGTTTGCCTCTACCACAGTAATGATGAAATCCTACCGGAATTAAAACCAAATCACACTCGAGTGATTCCTGCACCAGTAACATGAAGATTGCGTTATTAATAAAAATTGGATTCGATTTTGATTACGGTCCCCAAATCCACAACCACCGGTGTCGCATCACATGGAACACAAATCGCATAAACGGATGCAACCGCCCATTAAACTAACGTCACGCTTCCTCTCAGGCTACCAACGAGGTGGTGAGCCGCGTCCCCAAAGCCACCCAGGAGGAGATGCAGGCTGCGGCAGACTCGTGCTCCAGGGCCTTCCTCCCGTGGGCAGAGACCTCCATCCTCAGCAGGCAGCAGGTCTTTCTCCGCTACCAGCAGCTCATCAAGGACAACATCGTACGTACCGTTTGTTTAGACCCCTGGCACACGGTTTTAACCAAGAGGGTTAGAGGGGACTTTTAGATGCATGTCATGCGTGCACAGGACATGGGTTAAGGATTTTACTATAGAATGCTTGCGGGGCTGTCTACCTTAAGGCAGGAGGCAACAGGGTTTGAACCCAGAACCTTTTGTTTGGGAGTCCATCACCCAACACCAGCTGACCATCCGACCCCATATAACCTGGCATATTGGCTTTATTTTTCCATAATGGAATATTTACGGTATGAATTTGAGTAGGAGTGTTTGATCGTTGGCACGTTGCACGGTAAGTTGGATGCATGCACTTGATTCATTATTTCAGTCATTTTATTGCAGAACAAAGACTCGACGTGTTTCTTGATGAGCAGGTTGTTCAAATGTGGTCTTTCAGAAAGAACTGGCCAGGCTGATCACTCTGGAGCAGGGCAAGACCCTGGCCGACGCAGAGGGGGATGTCTTCAGAGGACTGCGTAAGTAGTGGCCTATTATTAGTATTATTAGTATTATTATGCCACTTTAGACCACAGAAGGGCTATTATGGAGTCGCTTCTCTTGTTGCTCAGACCCGGGTGGAGTTTTGGTGTTTTTGTACTTTGCTCCCTGGAAATCCACTCTTTGGTGCCTTCATCGGTATTCTTGAAGCAGGTCTTGAGTAAACACTCAATTCCGTGCTCCTCCGGGGGGAAAGTGGTTTAATGAGTATTGAATGAGTTAACCTTGTGGCAGAGGTTCTTGTCAATTTGTGGGCCTTAACACTCAAAGTGAAAGGAGTCCATCTTTGTAAAAGGATCTTGATAGCTAGGGTGCTTTTGTTGAAGAAGAAGGGGCCAACTGGGTGTTGAGATAAGAAAGGAAGGAATAAAAAACTGAAATGGGCCAGTTTGTCTTGGGAAGATTTGCTGTTGCTATTTTTTTTATTTCTCTTTGATGTCTCTGGAAGCAGCCGCTCATTTAAAACTAGGAAGATGGTAATGTTGGTGCATAGAAGGCATAATAATACTGATCCCGCACCCCCAACAGCTGTCCTCCAAATAATCTGAGATGAACATGCTGCTTGTTATCTGAATGAGTTGTGCCGTGAACTTTCTGGCAAATGTTCGATTTTGGTTTGTTGTCGCTCGTGTGCTTATGTGGAATCATGCAAAAGAAGTTAGTTTCGACTTTGCACGTCAGTCACCTACAAGGTCATTACTATTGACCTTCTGACTTCTTGTGTGACCAAGACTCCCTACCATTGGTTGAAGCCTGACCAATGAGTACCCTTGGCAAGGTTACGTTTTGATAAAGAAAAAAACAAAGACAAAAGTGCTTCGTCACTACCATTGGTTGAAGCCTGACCAATGAGTACCCATGGCAAGGTTACGTTTGATAAAGAAAAAAACAAAGACAAAAGTGCTTCGTCATTAATGATTTACTTCTTGAGATCCAGTCAGTCTTAAAAGCCTTTGTTTCGGACCTCATACCCCGTACAGCCAATATACCCCACCCCCTTTGCCCCTGTGTCTTTGCGACCTCCTCATCCCCCCCCCCCTTTTGCTCGTGTCTGCCCCCTAGAGGTGGTGGAGCACGCCTGCAGCATCACCTCCCTGATGCTGGGCGAGACGCTGCCCTCCATCACCAAGGACATGGACACGTACACCTTCCGCCTGCCCATCGGCGTGTGTGCCGGCATCGCCCCCTTCAACTTCCCCGCCATGATCCCGCTGTGGATGTTCCCCATCGGCATGGTGTGCGGCAACACCTACCTGATGAAGCCCTCGGAGCGCGTGCCCGGCTGCACCATGCTCCTGGCCAAGCTGCTGCAGGACGCCGGCGCCCCCGACGGCACGCTCAACATCATCCACGGGCAGCACGCCGGTGAGCCCAATGAGGGTCCCTCTTTTTCTCATTTGTTATTTATTCGTTGCGTAATGCTCTGGAGCTATTCTGAAAGTGGGACGGGTTTTGGTGGTTCTGTCGCTTTGGAAATCTTAAGTGGGGGAGGATTTTTTTCACCCACAAAAGTTGTGGGTGTGCGTCTGGGTGTCTGGTACTTAAGCAGGTTTCTTGGCCCCTCTTACTCTTTATTTATTCAGTTTTTTTTAAATGGTTACAGGCTTCTCTATCACTTTTTCATATTACCAGGAACATTCTGATGTATGGTCTGTTTCCGCACGTTGCGGTCTAGCGGTGAACTTCATCTGTGACAACCCCGCCGTCAAGGCCATCAGCTTCGTGGGCTCCAACCAAGCGGGAGAATACATTTACAATCGCGGCTCGGCGAACGGCAAGCGGGTGCAGTCCAACATGGTGCGTCCAGGAGACGTGACGCTGTTAGTGGTCCCTACATGAACACCTCCTGCAGATTGCACACAGAGACCTTCCTTTCTTATTCCTGCGAGATCTGGATGTTTGTTTCCCTGTTGGCAAGAATGTCTTTGTAAAAAAAACAAAAAAAAAACACTTAAAACTGTTCAAGCATTTAATCTGCTTCTTGCTTGCCTCCCTTTTATTCTTTTATATTGCCATTTCCTTGAGACGGTGTTTGAAGAATATGCTGAAGCAACAGAATGAGTTTACTTGGGTCTTTTAAAGAGAATGATTTGCCTCCTTTTACTTGTGTCGCTGTTCTGCAAAATGCATGAATGAAACGACGGTGACCTACTTGGGTTTCATTTCTTCGATTCTAGGGTGCCAAGAACCACGGTGTGGTGATGCCCGACGCCAACAAGGAGAGCACCCTGAACCAGCTGGTGGGTGCCGCCTTCGGGGCCGCCGGCCAGCGCTGTATGGCTCTCTCCACCGCCATTCTGGTGGGGGAGGCCCGCGATTGGCTGCCAGAGTTGGTGGAACGCTCCAAGGCACTGCGCGTCAACGCAGGTTCGTCTGACTGTGGAACCGACAAGCCGACCGACTGGAACTATTTTTGGAACAGGGGAGATCCCTCCTTTTCTCTGTTGTGACTTTTCCAGGTTTCTCCTTTTGGTGTTTTTTTACTGTTCTGAGGTTTTGATGCCTGCCCTCCTTAAGGGATTTGAATGCAAACCTTTTTGATTTCAGTCTCACAGAACAATTGAATAATCTCTCTCATGATGAAGAGGGATGGTTTGAATTGTGTCCCGGGGATCTCTTTGTAATACATCAGCGGAGAAAAACCCCTAAACGTGTACGCCTCGCTCCTCGCTTCCGTCCTGCAGGCGACCAGCCCGGGGCCGACGTGGGGCCCCTGATCTCCCCCGAGGCCAAGCTCCGGGTGAACTCGCTGATCCAGAGCGGGTTGGACGAGGGAGCCACCCTGCTGCTCGACGGCCGGGCGGTCAACGTCAAAGGCTACGAGAACGGGAACTTCGTAGGGCCCACCATCATCAGCAACGTCAAGGTTGGAAGAATCTCACTGCTGCATTCAACGACCTTGACTTTTTAATTCTAGGAAAAAGTTATTTTTCATTGGGGCATTTACAGCCTTTTTTTTTTTTTTTGCAGTTGGAAATCCCTGACACGCATTTTTATATTAGTAGACGTTACAAATCGAGCAAAGGTTAGAATGACAGGCGAGTGAGCGCAGTGCTGTGATTGGTCAGCCTTGAGCAGCGCGGGGGCTCTCCGCGGGCTCCATTACGGTCTAACTGTCGGGGGTCCCCCCACCCCAATGATCGGCGTCTTTTTGCGTAAATGCATTTTCGAATTTTAATTTTCTATCTCCCCATGGTTATTAAAAAAAAATTAGCGCAGTTTAATTATTCACTCCTGCCCAAATGTAATACTCCAAATTCAATTTTGAGTAAACTGACTTTGAGGATTGTATTTCGTTCTTGGAGAATTGCTTATATGATCCTGTTGGTCTTATTCATTCCAGGTTCATAATTCATCCCTCTTTGACAGTGGTTCTCCACCAGCACTCTCTTCCCTGATACTGAAACTGTCCCAAAGCTGCTCTGGTTTCCAATAGCTGACCACGGTTGCCTGTATTGCAACCTATTACTTGACTTTAAAATCCGTTCAATAAGCTGCAGCTGCAGAGCCCCTTTTGTTATTCGTAGCCTTCAGGGTAATGCGTCCTTTCTTTTTTTTCAGGGACGTTTTTTCATTGTGCAATTTGCGTCCGACATTGGATAGATGGTGTTTATCCTAACTCGTTTTGATAGAAAAAAAAAAGGATAACCGCATTTATTTAAGGAGAAGGCGATAAGCTAACATAAGTAGAATGTAAATAAATAATACAGCCTTGTATAAATTGTGTGCGTGCGTGCGTGCGTGCGTGCGTGCGTGCGTGCGTGCGTGCGTGCGTGCGTGCGTGCGTGCGTGCGCGCGCGTGCCTGCGATGGGAACTAAAACCTGAGCAGAAAAGCAATAATAATGACCAAATGATCAAATAATCAGAAAAACTAGTAATCCTCACAATATGATAAACATCCAGTACAGCTTTCATTGACTTGTATGCCTTTACAATTAAAGGTTTAGTTTGTTTTCCACAGAAAGAGGTGGGGATGGGGGCGGATAGCTCCTGTTCCTTCGGTGTCGTTCCTGATAGTACTGCGTGTGTTCCTCCAGCCTGAGATGACCTGCTACAGGGAGGAGATCTTCGGCCCGGTGCTGGTGGTGCTGGAGGCGGCGGACCTGGACGAGGCCATCGCACTCATCAACAACAACCCGTACGGCAACGGCACCGCCATCTTCACCAACAACGGCGCCACCGCCCGCAAATACACACACGAGGTGGACGTGGGCCAGGTAACGCACGCGCCTGGATGTAGTCCGCGGGGGGCCGCTAGGGGCCCCCACCCTCGATTGATTCATTTGATGGATTTAAAATCTTTATTTTATTTATAAAATCTGACATTTTCATAGAGAAAATAATGATTTTCCACCAAATGGAAAGCATAACTAGCTACGTAAATGACAAACACTTGCAGATCGGAATAACATGTTTGAAATAATGAGTGGGAAGAAGTTCGCACTTTTTTAATCCCATCCTGTCTCCACATCTCATAATTAAGCTTCCTTAGTCATAATAATAATAATTTCTTATTATTATTATTATTCATATTTTCATTTATTATTATTTATTATATCTTTTATTTTCGAAACACGGTTGACCCCACCTCAACCGATTGGGGAGATGGAAGATTATAAATATTTTTTTATTGCGGTTCAAATTTGCATAAATAAAACCAAACTAACTGCTCTTAGGACCCTTTTATTTTGTCAACGATGCTTGAGGTTGTACCTGATGTTTTGCAGTGGAATAAAGTATAAAGTGTCATGTTTTCCTTTTTGTTTTTCCTGCAGATCGGAGTGAATGTTCCCATTCCAGTCCCTCTCCCCATGTTCTCCTTTACCGGGTCCAGGGGCTCTTTCAGAGGAGACACCAACTTCTACGGCAAACAGGTTAATAACCAAACTAACATGCAAAGCGGTGATTAACCAAAGGCCTCTATCCTAGTAAGGCGACTGTAGACTGCGTTGTACATAAGCAGCAAAGGCTTGAATACAAACCTGTGTAGAGGCCGCAGTTCCAAGGAAATAGTTACAGCAGCACTAGCACCATTGAAGAGCGTGTGAATACATGCACTGTTCTGGATGACGGTACACCAGAATGGAAAAGTGTATTGACCAATTAGCAGCCTGTGGTCGTATTAGTAAGTAACTTGTTCTCTCTGTTGGTGCCAGTGGGCGTTTACCATTTGAGCAACTATTGATCGTGCCACAACGCTTTCGACAGTAATTTGTATTGAATACAGGGCATAATCTCCGCGGAATGAAATCGTTGCAGACCGATATTGGACATAAACCTTTTGTAAAGTGTGTGTGTGTGTGTGTGTGTGTGTGTGTGTGTGTGTGTGTGTGTGTGTGTGTGTGTGTGTGTGTGTGTGTGTGTGTGTGTGTGTGTGTGTGTGTGTGTGTGTGTGTGTGTGTGTGTGTGTGTGTGTGTGAGACGGTACACCACCGCTACACATTTAAAACAAGCGGCTTACTTGCTGCCTCTGTTTCGGCTGCTGATTCCGTTCTTTGTTCTCGTGCGTCACCAGGGCATCCAGTTCTACACCCAGATCAAGACCGTCACGTCGCAGTGGAAGGCAGAGGACGCCGGAGTCAGCGGCCCCGCCGTTACCATGCCAACGATACGCTAACACCTGAGCAGGAAGGCCCGTGATGATGAAGAGAACCCACTACTAGTACTACTAACAGGATGAACATCCACCACAACTATGCCTTACAGTTAAGGGTTTAGTTATTTTTCATAGAAAGGGAGGGTGGATAGTTAATGTTGATTTTGTGTCATTACCGGCTTATATTTTGGTAGGCGTTGTGAGTGACTTTAAAGGACGCTGTCATTTTTCTGTTATCTAGCCGAGAGTATTAGACATGGATGTGTCACTCCAATCAATCTACGCTACATTTCTACCTCTTTCTGGGGGGGGGGGGGGGGGAAGGACCTCTGTTATACGTACAGCATGTACATGTAACTACACAGAATTGACTTCCATTTTATTAGTTTCCATAAAGACATAAAGTCTTGATCAAATCTTTTGATCCAATGGTTAGTCATGTCTTCCTTTGAAATATTGGAGCAATCGCAAAAATACTAACTGTGACGGCAAGATATTAGCTTTGCATATGTTAACAAACTCGCATCAATACTGACAAACCCACTGCCCAACACTCCAGGGAAATTAAATGTAGGGTTGTTCTTTAACGGAAAACTGTCAGAATTTGTCTGTCCCCTGTGTATTTGAATGTTTGTCATATCGTTATCCGAGCGCTTGATAGAACATTGATGCCTTCGGTTTATGGCAATTTGTGTGTGATGTAGAGGTTGTTACTGCAATGTTTTTAGATTTGATTGAACTTGGAGACTTGTGTGGAATGTGATTTTGATTTATCAATCGGGGAGTGATGTGAGGTCCATATATATTGCAAGATGCTGTGTGGATTTACTACGTTGCAATTGGATTTTGAGTATGATGTTTGAATAAACCAAATGCACACCGTCCTTGTACTCGTTTATCTTTTGTCATTGAGGAATACTTTTATGACAAATCTATCTAATAAATGTTAGACCATTTAAATAGCTGGATTTAATTTAGTTGAGCTTGAAATAAAACTTTATTCTATCTGAAGCAATGTTTGCCGGAAATTGGTGGTGGTATGTTTTCATTGCATGCTATGGCATTTGCAGTAGGGCCGAGCTCTCTGAGTGGCCAACGACATGCGTCGTAGGTCGCATTGGTCGCGTCGGTCGCTGTGCTGATCGCTCGTCTGGCTGCTTTCAGTCTGCTGTGGTCGCTGGCTGGCTCGGTCGCTCAAAGTCTATGGGCGGTCCTTAATCAGTTAATTTGCATGTTATTAACGGTTTTTTTTTGCGACAGTTGAAGTACCAGCAAGCCATGCTCTCTGGCGAAAGCTTCCTACAGCTCTTTATTGCAAATATTATTTTTATATTGAAGTTGGCTAGGTCGTATCAATAAAAATGTATTATTTGTAGTTTGGGGCGTATTCAAATAATAAATAGAATATAAGTGCAACGTCTTCAGAAATGACGTAGTGGTACAACTGGTAGTGATGGTAGGTTAGTAATCAAGAAACCTGGTGATCGATTCTCTCCATGGTTGGGAATAATACTGCTCCATTAGTCAAACTCACTGACGCAATCGGCCTCTTTCAATTCAACATTTTAGTATGATTTAGTACGATGGTATGATAATATATCGACCTAATGACGGCTGCCTGCGCGCGGCAGCCCCATATGTTTCATCTGATAAGAAATGACGTGTTACCCTTACTTTTATTTGATAAAACAACAGTGTTACCCTTATTGTTTTATTTGATAAAAAACGACAGTGTTACCCTTATGTTTTATTGATAAAAAAGTGACAGTGTTACTTAGATTAAGTGCACGTTTCAGAAATGACGTAGTGGTACACTTTGTGATGGTTGGTTAGTAATCAAGAACCTGGTGATCTTCTCTCCATGGTTGGAAATAATACTGCTCCATTAGTCAAATCTCACCGACGCAATCGGCTCTCTCAATCCCATTTCCATATGTTTCATTGATAAGCAATGACGTGTTACCACTTTCTTTTATTGATAAAAACAACAGTGTTCCCTTATGTTTTATTTGATGAAAAACGACAGTGTACCCACCTTATGTTTTTGATAAAAAGACAGTGTTACGACCTTATGTTTGTTTGTAAAAAACACAGTGTTACCCT